>CM064485.1:5472706-5515375 GCA_032716605.1 Paralithodes platypus | reverse complement strand
GGAAGCTGTCCCTTCACAACACACACACACCAAGGATAGTACTGTAACAGTCCAAGTTTAACAGTTTTCACAAGCCACCATTGTATGTAAGGCTTTTTTTCTGGCAATTTTATATAAGCAAGTTTTTTCTCCCAACCTATTTCGGAGCCTATTTTACATGGATATCGGGAACTAAACCGAAAGCATATATTTTATGTTGGCTTAACACTAATAAAAGTTTAATTCTCTGAAGTTACCAGGCGATAATTGCTCCAAAATATTGCCGGGAAAAAAGCGCTCGTGTGACACCGGCTCAACACCTTCTTCCGAGTAGGACTCTCATTAGGCTAAACTTTATCCCTGGGCAGACTTGCATGTTTGTTTCCAATATACCTCAATGACGTTGTAATTAACCCATTCTTGTACTGGCGACTTCCTTTTGTATTCTATTCTAGCTATACTTAGACGAGTCTGTGCAGTTTGAGAAGGATCTGTGCTAATGGAAAGGGTTAATTATGATAGTTCGAAGCCTGTTAACTGTTGGAGGTCCGTTTTAAACTGAATAAAACCGTCTATTAGTAGCCAGTCTGAAATTTAAAGGACGGAACTGGAACTGAACGGGTTAATAAAATGTTTGTTTTATTACACTTGATGTTTACAGTAGCCATATATATCAACTATCGCTGTCTGAG
This sequence comes from Paralithodes platypus, assembly GCA_032716605.1. Classification (NCBI taxonomy): domain Eukaryota; kingdom Metazoa; phylum Arthropoda; class Malacostraca; order Decapoda; family Lithodidae; genus Paralithodes; species Paralithodes platypus. Next base: position 5,514,704 of record CM064485.1, on the reverse strand, counting down.
AATATTCCAAGTTTAACCAGCAGATCAGGTAAATGATGATAACAGCCATTATTTTGTGACAGGGGACTGGGGTTCTGGAAAAGGGGCTCCAGTCCTGACGCTAATTTTGACTTACAGTGGTGCTGGCTTAATAATCCACGAAAGGGGGGTTGATAGCCTCTGAAGTTTAACTACTAACTATTTGTTCACGTACATATTTATCAGTCACGGCGGCAGTTTTGCTGGCTTTCCAACGAAACTGCTGTAAACAACTAAGATCAAAGCGCGAATATATGGAGAACAATTGTATCTATACTGTGGTATATATATATATATATATATCTATATATATATATATATATATATATATATATATATATATATATATATATATCTATAGAGTGAGCGAGAGAAAGAGAGAGACGGAGTAGACGAAGACCAGAGAGAGCAAGAGAGATATGCCAGATGGAATAATTGTTAGTCTCAAGGTATAGAACACAGCGACTTTGACACTTTTTCGGCCATTTCGAGAGGTACTGTACCGGTAACAATATTCTTGGAACCTTTTGTGGGTCTACTTTGGTATCGGTATGTAATCCTTTCGCTATTTGAGGACGCTTTCTTCACTTTATTGTGGCTATTAGTAGATGATTGTATTCAGCTTAGGAAGGACCTCAAGGAATTTAAATAGCTAAAACCAATTCCATTAGGTCTCGGACTCCCGCAGATCCTTCCTAGGCTGAATGAAAGCGTCTAGCGATAGCCAGAAAAACTGCTAAAACGCGCCATAATCCCCAAAGGTAAATTAATTCTTATGTAAAGCCAGAGTCACACAAACAAAAATTCTGGCAATATATTTCAGCATTTTTCGTCAGGCCGTTTCTAAATCCAAGTTTGATCAGAATTCACCACCTATCAAAATCCACTTTCCGTCTAGTTTCTGACGCCAACTTAAAGAGAGGCCCAAAATGAAACGAATATATATATATATATAAAATACAACAATAAAATAATTGCTCATTGAAAATTGCTGGAAAAAGCACTCGTGTGACATCACCTTGGCTGAAACTAAAACCAGATAAATGTGGTTGTTTGAATCCCGGGGTGATCTTTAGTTTGCTTCCTAGACCCCTATCAAGCTTTAAAATAATACCCCCAAGACCCCCTTTCGATATAATTTGAAAACATTTAGATAGAAAAAAAACCCGGCCGAAGGCCGGTTCCTCCTAAATTGCAGGCTCGCTATTGCTCGCAAGGAACAACATCGAAACCTAAATGGCACGAAAGGTCTTAAAATTGACAGACATTAAGCGAAATGTCTTAATGTCACCAAACCTTTCTTAGCTTATAAGCATTTTGCACCCAACGTTCTCTGACACTTCTGGCTTTGTAGGAGACACTCGATCGTTACTGGCAGCCTTCGTCTTGCCTCCTTCATACACAGGATATATATATATATATATATATATATAATAGAACATTTTGAACGAGAGCAAAGGGGAACAAAAGGGGGAAGAGAGAGAGAGAGGGGGGAAGAGGGAGAGAAGCGCAGCCCTACTTCCGCCGTGACCTATATAATATAATGTAAGGCCTTTCCAACATCAATAACCCCTTCTGTACCGGCGGCGTCTTTTTCTTTATATTCTGGCCACTATTAGACGATTTTATTCAGCTTAGGAAAGGCGTCTACCAATTAAAAGGCTACAGACCATCTCGAGTAATCCTTTTTGCTACCATATATCCCCCCAAGCCTTATCAAATCGTCTAAATGTAGCTGAACAAAAAAATCGCCGGTACAGAAGGGGTTAATCGACAACTAAGGTCTGGAAGCTTCTGAATTTAACCCCTTGAGGATTTAAGACTCAATTTGTTTCTATATTACTAGTTATTATTAGGCGATTTTTTTCCGATGTACCTATCGATCTATCTAACTATCTATCTAGCTATTGCCTTTTAACTTTGGGGGGAGACACTCGTTTACATGCAACCTGTTTTTTGTCTCCTCCATGCACAAAAAAAAACAAAAAAAAAACACGATCCCTGAAGAGGTGGATACGAATGATTCGCCTCCATGCACCCCTGCCCTCAGTCAGCCGTCTATACTGTATATGTTTGTAAACAATTGGGAGTTGTAGGCCTGTATTTTTAATTGGTGTCGACAACTAGAACTTAGATGAACATAGGTGACTGAAATAGTATACAAATTTAATACATAGGGTTGACATAAAACAAATATATTCAGCTTAAGAAGGAGCTATGGGAGTCAGATGGGCAAAGACTCTCACCTTTAACCTTACGATTCCCACAGATCCTTTCTAAGTTAAATAAAATACCTTAACAATAGGTTGAAACACATTCCTGCAAAGCTCAACCCTTTCTGTACCAGCGACGCGTAGGCTATTATATTATGTTCTAGCTATATTTAAACGACTATGAGAAGCTTAGGAAGGATCTGTGGTAGTTAAATGGCTTGATTAAGATAGTTTGAAGCCTTGTAATTGCTAGCGATCCTTCATAAACTGCATAGAATCGATTAGTAGTAGCCAGAATAAATGTTAAAAATGTCGCCGGTACAGAAGGGGTTAAACAAAATAAAATCGATAGTCTCTCCCTAGCTAACATATTGGTGCACAGATACGTGACATTTGGGAGTTCGACCTTAATCTTATTGCAAGATCTGAAATGTTACCATACCTCCATTCATTCATTCAGATGTAATGTGTGGGAAAGGGTGAAATATAAACTTTACAATACCGGGTATGTGACTATCAAATTAAACAATTATTTGTATGTGCCTATCACTATGAAATTTAAAAGTAGCTTAGGAATGGTCATCAGAAATTCAATGGGTGTACTTATTTATTTATTATGGGGTACACTATAGTCTATTCGCTGTAAGTAGGCGATATAAATCATGATCTCTTTCCTCTGTAACTCAAAAAGGGCTAGAGCCAATTGTGTTTTGCCCTTTTGTGTCTTAGAAATCCTTTCTAAGCTAAGTAAAGTAGTCTCATGTTAGCCTGAATAAAATATATTCTGACAATTATTTAACGATTTTATTCAGCTTGGGAAGGACGTCTACCCATTAAGTAGCTACCGACTATCTCAGTTAATCCTTTCAGCTACCACATATCCTTCCTAAGCTTCATAGAATCGTCTAAATGTAGCTGAAATCCAGTAATATATATGTCGCCGGTACAGAAGGGGTTATATTGCTCAATGTGATGAACTATTACTTGAACAACAGGTCGAGGCATCACAAAACAAGATATAACTGTGGCGGAGGCCCTTACAACCATCATAAAGCAGGCCCTACAGCTCAAAACACCCCTCGCATGGGCACGGCTCCTGGGTTTCTCCTATGGGGCCCTCCGAAAACCACCCAGAACCAACATACAAGACCATCTTCAGGTTTCACTAGCCACCAGAGTGAAACGTCAAGTAGCACAGTATATGGATGGAAACAAACTGGTGGAACCCCCCGAACAGCAACCAAACAGGGCCCAGAAGCACCAGGAGAAGGAAGAGGAAGAGGCTGAACAGCTACGTAAGAGGGTCGCTGCGAAGCTGGCGGATAGTGACATCAAAGGGGCCGTCAGACTGGTGTCCTCTTCAGAAGGTTTTGCTGGTCAAGGCACCGAAGTTGTTGAAGCCCTACAAGAAAAGCACCCACCTACACCTAGGGACCTAAACCTCCCCCCCTGCCCCAAATGACCAGATGCGCCAACCTTTAGTTGTCACGAAGGAGCAGGTGGTCGCCGCAGTGACTTCATTCCCAGCAGGCTCAGCCGCGGGCCCAGCATGGTATCCGACCCGCCCACCTCAAAGGCCTCTTGGGTCAGGGATCAGGAGCTGCTGGGGAGGCACTCTTGGAAACCCTCACCAAATTCATCAACATGGTTTTAAGAGGGGAAGTACCCGACTGTGCCACACCCCTATTTTTTGGGGCATCACTCTGTGCACTGGCAAAAAAAGATGGCGGCGTGCGCCCAATAGCAGTAGGGAACACCTTCCGCCGCCTTGCCACAAAGGTGGGTTTGAAACCACTCTCGAATGGCCTAGGTCAACACTTAAGACCAGTTCAACTAGGTTTCGGAACTCCAGGGGGGTGTGAAGCTGCTGTACACGCAACCCGCACCTACCTCAGCCAAGCCCAAGAAAAACGAGTGCTTCTAAAGATTGACATGCGGAACGCATTCAACAGCATTCGCAGGGATGTCTTCCTCCGTGCAGCTCAAGAACACATCCCCACTCTGTACCCCCTACTTTGGCAGGCTTATTCCAAACCTTCAATCCTGATTTTTGGCGAGGCGGTAATCCCATCAGAGACCGGGTTACAGCAGGGAGATCCAGGTGGTCCTGCTCTTTTCTCAATAGGGGTGGATGCAGCAGCTAACAAAGTAAGGTCAGAGCTGAATGTATGGTACCTGGACGATGCAACCTTGGGTGGGTCAGTAGAGAACGTTCTAACCGACCTAAATAACATCATAACTGACCTCGGCCAGGCCGGGCTAGTGATAAATGACACCAAATGTGAACTTGTTCTCCTCAACCACACACGTGAACAAGGAGAAGAGACTCAGGCCCTGTTCCGAAACATATTGCCAGATGTAAAGATCCTTCAGGAGCACCAGCAAACCCTATTAGGTTCCCCACTAACTCTGGCAGCAATCCCACCAGCACTTCAAGTTAAAAAGGAGGAGCTTCAACGTCTCGTGAGTCGCCTGATACACATCGATGCCCACTCAGCTCTGGCCCTGCTCAAGAACTGTTTCTCCATCCCAAAACTCCAATACCTCCTGCGCACATCGATGACTTACACGAACAATGGCGGCCTCCAAGAATTAGACAGCATAATCCGAGAAGCAGTGACCAGCATCACCAACGTGGAATTTAAAGAACGGGCCTGGACACAAGCCACCCTTCCTGTCCGCCTCGGGGGCTTGGGCATACGGAGAGCCTCGGATATTGCCTCCCCAGCCTTTATCTCTTCCCTCATCGCGACCAACGACCTCGTATTGTCCATCCTTTATTCTAAACCCGGAATGACACTTAATGGGGACGTAACAGCAGCGATTAACACCTGGAAGGGAAGTACAGGAGTAGAGGAGGAGCCTCAGGGTACCTCCAGGAGCAAGCAGAAAGCGTGGGATACCATCTCGGCGAAGAAAACTCAAGAAAATCTCCTAACCAATGCAGACCAGGTTGCAAAAGCACGCCTCCAGGCAGCCGCCCGTTCGGAGAGTGGCTTGTGGTTACACGCCATCCCCATCCCACCTCTTGGAACTCACTTGGATGCTGAAGCGCTCCGGGTCGCCATCGCGCTCAGAGTGGGTGCGGCAGTTTGTCACCCACACACTTGCAAGTGTGATGGGAGGATGGATGCTCAAGGTCACCATGCCTTGTCATGTAATTACAACGCAGGCCGCCTGCCAAGACACTCTGCACTAAATGATGTCATAAAACGGGCCCTGCAGAGTGCTAACTGTGCATCAATCCTCGAACCACATGGACTTCACAGAGAAGACGGCAAACGGCCAGATGGGATGACCACTTTCTCTTACAAGAATGGCCGGTGCCTCGTGTGGGATGCCACATGTGTTGACACTTTCTCCACAACCAACGCCGCCAGAAACGCCGACGAAGCAGGTGAAGCCGCCCGGATAGCAGAAAATAAAAAGCGAGAAAATATCAAGCCATCGCCAGAATTCATCAGTTCGAGCCCCTGGCATTCGAAACTTCAGGAGTCTTCGGCCCCACCACCCTTAAGATGGTGAATGAAATAGGCCGTAAAATCAGAGAAGTTTCAGGAGAACCCCGGGAAACCCTCTGGCTCAAGCAAAGACTAGGGATGGCTATCCTCCGGGGCAATGCCACCAGCGTCATGAGCTCAGTTCGACAGGACTGGGTCATGCCACTGCGTGAGGCCCCGGCAGGAGTGGTGTATCCGTAGTCTTTCCACAGTAGGGTAAAACAAAACATAAACCTTATTTGTATGTAACATGTGTGATGCACATTAATAAAAGGGGATGTGTCGGATGGTTGAAAGCCACAGTTGCTCGCGCGTTTGGGGCTAGCAACACGTATTATGAAAAACATGCATCCTCCTTCATTCACTGTCCCCCCCCTTCACTCACTCAACCCCACAATTTGCCGGAGGATAACAGGTTTTTCACAATACGTAGACGGAGGTCTTTTGAAAAAAAAAATATATATAACTTGTTGTTGAGTGAGTGCCAAGATAAAGATAGAAGGCTGGAGTGGATGAGTCAACACAAACACACACATATAGAATAGCCTACACACACACACACACAGAATAACCTACATACACACACACACAGAAAAGCCTACACACAAACACACATATAGCCTACACACATACAGACAGAGAAAATCCTACACACACACACACACATAATAGCCTACACACGCACACACAGACAATCCTACACCCACACACATACACACACAGATAGCAAAATCCTACACACACACACACACATAGCATAGTCTACACACACACACACAGACAGAGAAAAGCCTACACACACATATGATAGCCTATTCGCACATACACAAGACGCATCCACACACATACATATTCGCAATTGCACCAGTTAATTCGAGTTATAGATGTAATCATGTAGAATTATAATAATCTTTTGAACAGCGTCACCCAAACCCACACACAAAGATCTGGCACATAACCAAATATTTCATGAGTGTTAAATGTATGCAGTATATACAGTACAGTAGCTGTAGAAAATATATATAATCAAAGTCGCACGCATATAGAACACACAAACACACACACACACACACACAGTCAGGGAGCAAGGTATAACATGTGCAATATAAGTTATACAAAGAAATAAGGTCATGGTCTGAGTCACACGCACACACACACATCACGAAGATTAGTCATGAAATTATAAATTATATATTATAATCGCCAGTGAGTGAGTGTTAGATCTGCAGATGTGTGTATGTGTGTATGTGTATGTGTGTGTGTGTGTGTGTTTGTGACTCGGACCATAACCTTATTTGTGTGTACAGCTGATAATTGCTGATAATTAGTTTGATTGAAAGGCTTTTTTTTCTATATTCCAACTACTCCCTCTCGGGCATAGGCTGAGAGCCTGTACATTCATCCGTTATACATTGAACGGTGAAGCCTGTGATGTCTCGTTCCAGTCTAGGGAGTGAGATATGTGAAGCACTTTCAGCTGCAACCAGCCCCTGCCATCTTGCCTTTGCAGGATGTATGGGGCTTGATTGCTTACTCATGGTTTGAAGCAGCCCCATCTCTGAAGCTGATTCACCCCAGTGCTTCACTGTCTCATCCCCTAGAATCGGACCCTCACTCTCAGAATGCCACCTATTGAGCAATGAACTCACTAGGCATTGCCCCACTGTAGCATATTTTTAATATGGGAATATTCATGCAGTGCTATTTAATTCAGGGAACAATGAGGGTATTTATTTGGCATTTCGGTGGGCTTTGTGGTAATGCACTGATACTATAGGTACAGCACAAATTCCATTTCAATAAATATCTTCCCATTGATACATTGGGATTTTAACCCTGGACCATTGGACATTGGGAATTTGATTAAAAGGGTTAACAGGGTGTAACTTGATTGAAAGGGTTAAAAAGGTGTCATCTGATTGAAAGGGTTAAAAAGGTGTCACCTGATTGAAAGGGTTAAAAAATGTGTCATCTGATTGAAAGTTAGAAAAGTGTCATCTGATTGAAAGGGTTAAACAAATGTGTCATCTGATTGAAAGGGATAAAAATGTCATTTGATTGAAAGGGTTAAAAAGTGTGTCATCTGATTGAAAGGGTTAAAAAGGTGTCATAACAATGAAAGGGTTAAAAAAGGTGTCATCTGATTGAAAGGGTTACAAATGTGTCATTTGATTGAAAGGGTTAAAAAAATGTGTCATCTGATTGAAAGGATTAAAAGGTTTCATCTGATTGAAAGGGTTAAATAGGTGTAATCTGATTGAAAGGGATAAATAGGTGTCATCTGATTGGAAGGGTTAAAAAGGTGTCATCTGATTGAAAGGTTGAAAAGGTGTCATCTGATTGAAAGGGTTAAAAATGTGTCATTTGATTGAAAGGGTTAAAAAGGTGTCACCTGATTGAAAGGGTTAAAAAATGTGTCATCTGATTGAAAGTTAGAAGTGTCATCTGATTGAAAGGGTTAAACAAATGTGTCATCTGATTGAAAGGGATAAAAATGTCATTTGATTGAAAGGGTTAAAAAGTGTGTCATCTGATTGAAAGGGTTAAAAAGGTGTCATAACAATGAAAGGGTTAAAAAATGTGTCATCTGATTGAAAGGGTTACAAATGTGTCATTTGATTGAAAGGGTTAAACAAAATTGTCATCTGATTGAAAGGATTAAAAGGTTTCATCTGATTGAAAGGGTTAAATAGGTGTAATCTGATTGAAAGGGATAAATAGGTGTCATCTGATTGGAAGGGTTAAAAAGGTGTCATCTGATTGAAAGGTTGAAAAGGTGTCATCTGATTGAAAGGGTTAAAAATGTGTCATTTGATTGAAAGGGTTAAAAAGGGTGTCATCTGATTGAAAGGGTTAAAAAGGTGTCATAACAATGAAAGGGTTAAAAAATGTCATCTGATTGAAAGGGTTAAAAGGTTTCATCTGATTGAAAGGGTTAAATAGGTGTCATCTGATTGAAAGGGCTAAAAAGGTGTCATCTGATTGAAAGGGTTAAATATGTGTCATCTGAATGGAAGGGTTAAAAAGGTGTAATCTGATTGAAAGGTTGAAAAGGTGTCATCTGATTGAAAGGGTTAAATATGTGTCATCTGAATGGAAGGGTTAAAAAGGTGTAATCTGATTGAAAGGTTGAAAAGGTGTCATCTGATTGAAAGGGTTAACAATGTGTCATCTGATTGAAAGGGTTAAAAAGGTGTCATCTGATTGAAAGGGTTAAAAATGTGTCATCTGATTGTAAGGGTTAACAAATTTGTCATCTGATTGAAAGGGTTAAAAAGGTGTCATTTGATTGCAAGGGTTAAAGATTTGTCATCTGCTTGAAAGGGTTAAAAAGATGTCAGGTGATTGAAAGGGTTATAAGTGTCATCCAGATGACCTTTTTTAACCCTTTCAATCAGGTGATACCTTTCTAACCCATTCAAGGGGCAACATGGCTTTAGAAAAGGCCGCTCCTGCCTCTCACAACTACTATCACACTACGACAAAATCCTACAGGATATTCAAGACGGAGAAAATGTAGACGTCATATATCTAGATTTCGCCAAAGCTTTTGACAAGGTGGACCATGGGATCCTTCTACATAAACTCAAATCACTGGGAATCGGGGGAGACCTGGAAGATGGCTCCAGCGCTTCATCACCAACAGAAAACAAGAGGTCACGGTTCAAGGAAGCCTATCAGAAGCAGGTCGGGGTCATCAGCGGAGTACCACAAGGATCAGTACTGGGACCTCTCCTATTCTCATCATGATAGGAGGACATCGACAGGGACCTGGAACACTCAACAGCCACATCGTTTGCAGACGACACAGCCAGACTCATGAAAAATCACCTCACAACATGATAGCTCAGCGCCTACAACAAGACTTGGACAAAATCCTGAAGTGGGGCAGAAGAACAGAAGAAAACAACATGGCCCTAAACGGAGACAAAGTTCGAGCTTCTAAGGTACGGGAACAAGAGAGCAACTACAAAACGACACCAAACTACAAAAGCGGACAGCAAGAAATAAGAAATTATCAGGCCCTAAGGACACAGTGAAGGACTTGGAGTAAATATGAGCAGTGATGCCACTTTTTCCCCAGCATATTACCAAAGCCACAACAAACAGCAAAACAAAATAGCAGGCTGGATCCTGAGAACCTTCCACCACAAGAAATGAGAGGTGTATGCTCTAACATTGAACGGTGGGTACTTACCACGTAGGCACTGGTCCTTACCACGACTGTGGAAGTACTGCTCCCAGCTCTGGTCCTTCTCCAAAAAGTAGGAGAATAACAGAAATTGAAGCCACTCCAGAGGACATTCACCAGTAAAATCCATGGGTTTCAACACTTTAAACTACTGGGAGAGACTTTAAGGAGCTGCAGCTGTACTCACGTTCAAAGACGTCAGGAGAGATACATCATCATCTACGCTGGAAGATTTGGAAAAAAAGGTACCAAACCCAAACATCAAGAGAGACTCAGCACCCAAAGGCGAGGGAGGCTGTGCTATGTGAGGACTACGCCGGGATCAACACAAAAATCAAAATCCCTGAGCATCCATCACAGCTTTACATTACAATGGAACCAGACTGTTCAACTGTATACCAGCCCCTCTCAGGAACATAACCGGGGTGTCTCCAGACACCTTCAAGAAACACTTGGACATGTGTCTGGCCAAAATACCGGACCGGCCACCAACACCAGGATACCCCAGCACCAACTCCAACCGACTTCTGGAATGGAGAGTGGAAGAAAGGGAGCTGCCTGGTCGCAGTGGAGCCCCAGCTCAACTGTGTCACTAACGGACGGAATACAACTAAGTGTAACTAAGTGTAAGTGTAATCAGATGACACCTTTCTAACCCATTCGATCAGATGACACCTTTTTTTTACCCTTTCAATCAGATGACCCCTTTTTAACCCTTTCAATCAGATGACCCCTTTTTAACCCTCTCAATCAGAGGACACCTTTTTAACCCTTTCAATCGGATAACCCCCTTTTTTTACCATTTCAATCAGACACCTTCCTAACCCATTCAATCAGACGACACATTTTTAACCCTTTCAATCAGATGATCCCTTTTTTTAACCCTTTCAATCAGATGATCCCTTTTAACCCTTTCAATCAGAAAACCCCTTTTTTAACCCTTTCAATCAGACACCTTTCTAACCCTTTCAATCAGATGACACAATTTTAACCCCTTTTATCAGATGACACCTTTTTTAACCCTTTCAATCAAATAAAACAAGTTTAATAAAATGTCACCTTTTCACCCCTTTCAATCAGATACTTTCTTAACCCTTTCAATCAAATAATACCTTCCCATTCCTTTCAATCAAATGACAGAACTCAAACCCTTTCAATCAGATGATGCATTCCTAACCCTTTGTGTCAAATAATGTTCCATTCAATATCTTGGACGAGCCAACCACTATTTGAAGTTACTAATGTTTATGTGGATGCCAACATTGGCTAAGAAAATTGCCAGTGTTACCTGCTGTTTTAGTAAATCAAAACCGATGCCATCAGGGCCCGGGGAAGATGTTGGGCAAGAGGATAGAGCTGCGTCAAATTCTGCGGTAGTGAATGGTAAGTTATAGACGTGAGAGGTATTCGTACTAAAATCCAGAGGTTGGCGTTCAGCAATATCCTTGATCGCACGAAACGCCGCATCCAGGCCATCAACACTGCTGACGTCAGCAAGATGACGACCAAGGACAACGGCAATAACACCGGGATCATGAACGCGACGGCCTCCTACCGTCAAAGCGTGCCTTGGTGAGTGGAAGTGGGAACCATTAATTCGCCCAAATTTACGCCAAACCGTACGTATGCAAGTGGTGGAGGAGATGGAGGAAACATAACCTTGCCAAGACTCGGATTTTTCCTGTTTAACTTCCTTCCGAAACTTTGCTGTTAACCAGTTGTAGCGAGGTTAAGTGATAGGATGTGAAGAAGTACTGTATAGTAACCTGTGGGGCGAGGATGGCCGGGGTGATAGGGCGGATATCCGACAAACGACGATAACGGGAAGTGAGCGTATGAAGTCGGCGACCAACGGCACGTTTCTGACGCACCAAGGTATGGAGAGCGTCATTCCACCAAGGGACACAGCGTTTCATAGGACCGGACCTCAAGGTGGGAATCGATTTGTCTGCCGCAGATTGAACAAAGGCTACAAAGTGATCAGTCAAGGTATTGTGGTCACGGGGTACGAAAGGGGGGATATCCCTAGTGTGAAGGTGAAAAGCCCCCCTAATCAGCTTTCTTGAAGTTATACCTGGGAGGCATCGGAGGCGACTGGAAATCCAGGGCTGTTATAAGGATAGGGTAATGGTCGTAATAGAGTGAGAGTCGTCTAGGACTAGCCAGCCGAACCTGTCCACCACTGTAGGGGAGCACAAACTGATATCTATTGACGAATAGGTCTTATGTGTGAAGGAGAAATAGGTGCGAGTACCTTCCTCGTTAAGAAAGCACAATGTATGATCAAGAAGTTGTGCTATGAGGGAACCAGGTCCATCTGCCACAAAGCATGTGGAATCCCAGGCAAGGCTGTGGGCATTTACATCTCCAACAAATAAAAGGGGGGAAGGGAACATGTCAATGAGAAGCTGAAGGCGGGATAAATCATAGTGAAATGAAGGTTGTTATACACATTACAAATAGATAAAAGACCATGGCCAGGGATGAAAAGCCGGACGGCAGAATATTGGAGATAGGTGGAACTGACTGGGAGAACATCATAATTAAGTAAGTTTTATATGTACATAAATGGCTGAACCAAGTTCGTCACCCGAAGACAACGAACGGCACGCCAATCGGTAATAGAGGATGGAGTAAGGACATTGCCCCATGTGTTGGAGGCAAAGGCACATGGGAGAATAAACAGTAAGGAGACGTTGGACTTCTCCAAGGCCAAGCCGCGTGGAGAGTCCGTTAACGTTCCATTGCAGAATGTACGGTTGAAAAATCACGTTAGAGGTGTAAGATTGTCAAGGTTAACAGAACTAGCAGTTCTACGAAGCTGTTGGTATTGGCGTACACTAGAACCTGTGGTGGGACGGGATGGAACAGACCCTAGTAGCGGGACGGTCGTCACATCACTTTGAGACCCACGAAAGTGACAAGATTTAGACAAGGAGGCAATAAAGGCTTCTTGCGTTGAGGTGGATTTGTCACGTTGGTGTCGTAAATGGTAGGCACAAAGGCAGTTGGAAGCGTGACCGCCAGGGGCGTCAGAGGCATACAGGGTCCGGGTCATGAATTCACGGACGACAGTAGACATAGTCGCCAAGTTTTTATCGGGGTTAGTAAGCCAAGTGTGAACGAAACAGGCATGGCAACCGCAAGAGGGAGGATGAGGATACTCTAACGAAGATGTTACAGTCAGAGCACATTTCTTGCAAACGCACCCAGTGGGGCAAGGATAACGACACCGGGACGTCGAGGGTCCGGCGGATGGGGCATGCGAAGTATCCATGGCAGTGGGCAAAGGCACAGGCACAGCAGGTGGAGGTGATCGAACAGCTGTGAGGGGGTGCCTGCGCTGCCGTTGCGGCAACGGTTCAGAAGGGGACAGAGATGGGGAGGAGGGACTGGAAGCTTTACGCTTCGTCATCCATATATGCCTATCAGGTGTTTGAGCCGAATCGGAAAGAACCATCTCAGCATCTGGAAGGCAGTCACCAGAGAGCAAGGCAAATCGATTAGAGGTCACAGTATCGGCAGGCGGAGGCATAAGCTCCGGAGACGCCACTGGAAGGGAGCTAATACGACGCGAAGGCGTATCGGAAGTCGTAGGTGGCGTTGGTGGTACGTCAGAGTCACGAGGTCTGAGTGACCGGAGGGTGGCCTGTCTATAGGAGTTTTGTTTGGCTGGATCATGGATCCCCGTCACCGCCAGTTCTCGTTTGGCTCGAGGGATGGTGAAGCCAGAACGGGTTTTCAGGAGCTTAAGTTCAGTATTGTAAATATAGAATTCGCAAGTTTTAGATCGAGCATGGTGATCACCACCGCAATTGATGCAACGAGCAGTGCCACAATTCCAGGTGGTCTCATGTTCCGTAGACCCACAATAGGCACATATGGGGCGATTGGAGCAGACTTTGGTGGGATGTGTGAAGGAGGAACACTGTCGACATTGAAGGGGCGGAGGGACGTAAGGGTGAACCTCGCGACTCTCGCCCATGATAACAATTCTGTCAGGTAAGGTTTTTCCAGTGAACGTAAGGGTGGCCAACTTAAGTGATTGGCCAGAGCTGCGATTAAGGCGATCGTACAAGTCAACCTTAGTGCAGCAATGTCCACGCAATTGGAGGAATTCCAGCAGGGCATGTTCGTCAGGGGATATATCAGAATGCGGAAGTACAACAGTACCCTGGATGGAATTAAGGAACTCATGGGTACAGGCCGTGACCGGCACATCACCCAATGTTATGAGCTAGAGAAAGGCACTAAATTGGCGCTCAGTAGTGGCCTCAACAAGCCAACTACGGGAATCCTGAGGCCTTATTGTCATATCACGGGAAGAGTACGCACGGAGGAGTTTACATTCTAGATCCCAACGTTGCAACGGCTTAGCAGGGGTGATAACTAAATACCTAGGCCATGCATCTGCTCCGAACAGGTCATCAAAACGAAGAATGGTAGGATCTGGGACACGGACAGGGCGTCGATGTTTAGTCCTGGGTACTGTATAAGGCTGGAGTGTAATAGCGGGCACATCACTGGCACCTCGTTTCGGCTGAGCAGGCAAGTGGGAAAGAGAAGCTGTCACAATTATGTTATGGGTATATACAACCGAAGTACTGACTACCGGTGTGACAGTAGTAGATGTAGGAGAGTCAGATACGACAAGGCTTAAGGAGCATTGAACAATAGAGGATGAAGGCGCACTCTGGGCCATGATTGTAGGTGGTAGTATATCGTAAGTGGGTAAGGAGGATTTCGTGGCGGGGGCCACGTCTGAGAGGGGATCCCGGCACAGTTGGTTTCAGGGGAAAGGTCCGGGACACAGTCCAAAGTCTCGCGAAGGTCGGCATCGGAGTTGGCCAGTTTAGAATCCTTAGAACATAGGTTAAATTCATCTGGGCTAGATTTCATACCCACCACAGAGCCACAATTAGAGGACAGGATTACTGCCCCAGGAATTCTTAGATATACACCCCGACCAACGCACCTTAAGGGCCGTCAGTCTGTCGATCTCAGACCCAGCACAAGGGTCAGGATTTGACATGAAAGTGTCCCCTCGCTCGAGCACGTCGGGTACCTCAGTTCTACGGGTGAAGGGATTGCCGACCCACAACACCCTCTATCGAAACCAAAGAGTTAGTATGGCCATAAGCCTCAGGGCAGACACTGTGTCAGGGGACAGAGAGGGGAAGAAGGGAAAGACGAAAAACAGAAAGGATGAGAAATGAAAGTGCCCACTACAATTAGTTGGGGGCGGCAGGAAGGGCGGAAAGGTGGCCTGCACTCCCTGCCACCTCCGTCAGCCCCCGCAAGTGTTCAAAAGGGAAACCAACGAAGTAGGTATAACGGGGGACAGTGCCAATAGTAAGGCTTTATTGTCTATCTATCTATATATCTATCAATCTTTCTATATACAGTACTCAAGCTCAATCCCCACTTTTTTCTATGTTTTTAAATCGCCAAACTAATGAGTCGAAAATCTAAAAACCAATGGGGCTAATCACGAGGAAGTAGTGGGCCCAGAAAAGCGACCCACCTCCCCTTAACCCACAAAACCCACCAGCCACCGGAACTAACCACAAACACTCAGGGCGGGTGCCCAACCCCGAAAAGGGTTGAAATAGGGGAGCTGTCCCCCCGCCAAAGGCGGCTTTCTAGGGCCTTTCCTAGCTGATGCTGAGAGGATTGGGTTCTAGTCATGTGGTGATGGGCTGGTCTATTAGAGTGAGAACTGAGCAATCTCTGCCATACCCATAGCTTACTCTGACTGTTCCTTTTACTTATATATTTTCTAGATCTCAAGTGACGGCGTCTCTAACGTGGATTGACCTCCCAATCTACCAAGATTGGAAGCCAAAGCGTCACATTTTTCCCTTGCCCCTCAACTTTCTCTTCATAATTGCTGAGGGACACAGGGCCCTGGGTGGGGCTTTGGTTTCCCGGGCATTTCCGCACCCTCCTCAGCTCCCCGCCATGGAGTGGCTTCGGTCACCCAGGCTTTATTGTGGTCGGCGGGGAGGGTTCTGTGGGGGCGCTCGGTTATGGCCTTGGCCTTGCTCAGGGCCTTGGGGCTGTTCGGCCAGGCAGCTTGGGGAACAACAACAACAACAACAACCACAAACACTCAAAATACCATACCGTTATCTAGAATAGAATCAAATATCCTGTCGTCTGATTGATAGTAATTAGTAATATATCAGCTGTATTGGTTTATTCTGTGTCTCAAGTCATCATACATGTAGTACACATATAGGTTAATACAGCAATAGATAACTGCATATACTGGTTAGTCTTATATCTTCACTTCAATCAAAATATCAAGTAAATTGAACATATAATTGTCATTATAATAAAAAGAATATTATATACCCAGGCATGTACTATATTTCCAAGCACTTCCTCCATTTTTGTACAATAAATACGGTATAACCCCCCAAGGAATGCTCACAGAAGCCATATGTCCGACCTCTTCTGTGTCCCATATGGCTAGTTGTAACATACTATGTGGTACCAACTCTGTAAGTTGCTAACTGAATAAATATTATTATTATAACTTTCCTATCAGCTGATTGGCTGATGGTACCGGGTCCAAATAACATCTTTCAATTGCAAAAACAAACATGTATTTGTATGTATATATTGTACTCAGGCCTAATCCCCACTTTTCCTATTTTTTTTTTGGGTGGGGGGGATACAAGACAGAGCCTGAATAGGGACAACATAACAGAAAACAATAAACACACAAACACAAAATATAAATTCACACAAACATAAGAAATATATTACACAGGACCATCAGCCAATCACCTAGCAATAGAGTTCTCTTGCTTAAACGAGAAAGTGCAAATTAGCTAGGAAAAAATATAGAAATATAATATATATAATTATACTGTATATAGGTCTGGCACGTAGTGACTATCCAAGACACTACCCGAGCCCATCAACATCAATTAAAATTCTTCCCATC
Organism: Paralithodes platypus; assembly: GCA_032716605.1. NCBI lineage: Eukaryota > Metazoa > Arthropoda > Malacostraca > Decapoda > Lithodidae > Paralithodes > Paralithodes platypus. The sequence goes on along the minus strand of CM064485.1, from coordinate 5,497,826 downwards.
TCTACCTACTGATCTTGAATGGCCTCGTTGAGCAAATCAACAGATTTTTAGAGGGCCATAACCCTTTCACTGCGGTTGTTGTTGTTATTGTCATTCCCTAAGCTGCCTGGCCGAACAGCCCCGAGTCCCTAAAGAAGGCCATGGCCACGGTCGTGCTTTCCCACATAGCTCTCAAGGAGTGTAGATTGTGTTGTTGTTGTTGTTGTTGTTCCCCAGGCTGTCTGGCCGAACAGCCCCAAGGTCTCGAGCAAGGCCATAAATGAGCGCCCCCACAAAATCCTCCCTGCTTACCACTAACAAAGCAGATTGTGTTGTTGGCGTAAGTGATTATGTGAAATGCAGTCTTCTATGATGCGATTAATGGTATGGGGTGCTGTGTTACATCCCGGGCAGGTGTTGACGACCGAGTCATCCAGTCTCTTCTGATAGCTCAGAAGAGCTGGATGGTGTCCGCATCTCAGCCTGGCCAGGTGGACTCTGTCTTCACGAGGAAGGAAGGATTCAGAAGGAAGGATTTCAGGAGGTCGTGCCTGCAGCTGCGTGTTGTCTACGAGTGATTGGATGGAACGGCGAGAGATATGAGTATGGATGTGCTTCTGGAAGCTTGTTTGGGGTGGGCAGGGAGGGAGTGTTGACAAAAATACTGTCCACATCTTGGCAATATCCTGGAAATATTATCCCATAAAAACCTGTGGAGACGAGTACGGCAAACCCCCGTCCACTCAGTGAGTCAGAGGCAGGCCAGCCACAACACTGACTAGCTCACCCCACGTCTCGCAAGATATATATTCAGTGGTGCCAAAGACAAATGTAGTGAAACATTGCTAATGTTAAGTCAGTGGAAATAAGTTAGCCTAAACTGAACAAGATACGGAAATACACTTAGACTACCAGGCTAAGTGGGGTACCTTTATTAGTCTAGTGGTAACGTGTCTGCCTCGTAACCCAAGGGCCCCTGATTCGATTCCCGCCCTAGGTGCAGGTTTTTGGGAGGCTATTTCAGCATCAAAATAGTTTAGGTGTGTTTGTAAAATTATCAAGATGGTTGAAAGTAAGATCGGAGCTCCATGACCTTCCTTTCGGGCATGGTGTAAAAACCAAATCCTACACTAATTTTTAGCGAATATTGCCGATGTCTGCTGCAGCTGAACCATGCAAGCTACAGAGCTCATTCTGGTGTACAGTACAGTAATTTAAAAACTCTTTTCTTCGGGTTTTTTGCGGAAAACATATAATTTTATTCAGGCACTTGTTTGAGCACTCAGGAGTGCCTGAATGAGCTTAATTATAGCGGAAAATCCCCGCACTGATTGGGTTAATAAGCCCTTTAAGCCATTAATAACGTTACTTGAACAGTATCCTCATCTGTTCAGTCTCTTATACTGCATCAAGATTCAATAACTTATTTTATTCTAAATGTTTGTAGCCAAATTTAGGAGCAGTGTTCCACAAGGATTGTGTTTTCCGTTTAACCCCTTCTGTACCGGCAACGTCTTTTCAATTTAACTCTAGCTATATTTAAACAATTTTATGCAGTTTAAGTAGTAATAAGGGTTAAGTAAGATAGTTTGAAGCCTGTTAATTGTTGGAGGCCCTTTTTAAACTGAATAAAATCGTCTAACATTAGCCAGAATATAATGAAAAAGACATCACCGGTAAAGAAGGGGTTAAGATATTGCCACAATATCTGGCCTTTACATTACTAACTGGGAAGAGCCGGCCAATAGATATGTTTTGGAAAATTACAACTTCTTTCCTCCAGCTCTTCCTGCAATTTAATTATAATGCAAAATTTAGTAAGCGTTATTTCCACATAGCGATTTTGATAAGTTATTTTACCTTTATCTTGTATCGTCCCAGCTTTGGTTTGTTTAGTTTACAAGTTTTACATTTTAAAACAAACAACCCAAAATCGCACAATATGAAGATCAACAAAGTAATGAAAATCTCAATGTGGAAATAACATACTGAAGACTTTAGCAAAACAATAATACAAAATTATAAAACATGACATTACAGGTCTCCCTCACAATCTGATGCCCCAATTTAAGATATTATTATATGTGTTTAGGTGTTTGGGTTTGGGTTTTGGCTGGTCCGAGAACATATCCCCATTTACCCCATTAATTTTAGGGTTTGCTATACGATGTTGATAATAATAATAATAATAATAATAATAATAATAATAATAGTTCTTAAAGCTAGCGCATGCTAAGCCAGCTAAGGATAGCCCAATAAGGCCGATTAGGCGTATTTCCATTGGGGTCCTGTACTACTACCCCATCCTCTTGCTCATGAGGGACGGTAAGGACTCAGTGTTTGTGAAAAATCTTTAATGCGCCGAGCGTGGGCGTGATCCTAGGACCTTCTGGGTGGAAGTCCAAGACGCTAGTCACTACACCAGCTTGCCGCTTAAGATAGGGTTTTAAGGAATGTAACCCGATCGTAAATTGAGGGAGACCTGTCTGTTTAAGATTTTATAGAGGTCAAAATAATCTAGACAAGTTGTAATGAATAGATCCAGATGGTACTTGTTTAATGTTAACCCCTTCTGTACCGGTGATGTACCTTTCAATGTACAGTATTCTGGCAACTGTTAGACGATTATATTCAGCTCACGAAGGACGTCTACCAATTAATCCTTTACCACATGGCCTTCCCAAGTTTAATAAAATCGTCTCAATGTAGCTGAAATAGAATAAAAAAGACGTCGCCGGTACGGAAGGGGTTCATTCTTAGCATGTAATAACGCATGAAAATATGTACGCTTATTTACACCACCCCATATGGCTTATAATATTAGGTATGGAAATATCACTATAAAGCTTTAAAGGTGGTGGTGCATGGGTTGAGATAAACATGGAATAATAATTGCCAACCTGCACATAATTATCTTGCAAAATACAATGACACGGAAATCATTATTAACAATGGTATAAAGAATTTTGTGGATCGTCTACACCGGGCCTGTGACGTCATAGGAGTGTAAGTCCACCATCCAGTCCAGGATATGAGGATACTCCTGTGACGTCACTATGACGTCACAGGTCCGGTGTAGACGATCCGCGAAATCCTTTATTATTATGTTTTCTCCACCAACCAACTTTACTCCTAAACTCGATTAATGAAATTAACAAACACATGTGGCAGTCCGGGGATTCGAACCCAGGACGTTCACACCGAAATTCAAGACACTTATGCATTGCACCATTTTTGTTAATAATTATTTCAGTGACATTGCATTTTTAAAGATAATTATGTGCAGGTTGGCGATTATTATTCCATGTTTATCGCAACCCATGCACCACCACCTTTAAGAATTATTAAATACACTTGCTAACAGTTCATGCCCTATTTACTTCATAACTGTACTGTATTGTGTTAAAACATTTGTGTGCTATACCTAAACCAATTTTCTCTTAAATAATAAATACTATCTATCTATCTATCAATATACTCAGGCACATACCCCATAGCTGGGGGTGGCCGATTCGAGACAGAACCCGAACAGGGACAACACAACACAACAAAAAATACATAAAAAGAACACAAATTCACACACAATCTAAATCGATATAAATAAAGTGCAATAAATTTACTTAAATTGCTTCAAACTCTGTGTGTCAAGACATTTTGGCTCGAACGTCCCTTGATTTTGGCTCTGTCACTCTTTCAACTATGGGGGATGTACTTGCTACAGGCTGTTCTGCCTTTTGCCTCCCTCACTCACATAGAAAAAAATAAAATAAAATAAAAATAATGCCATCTTCGAGAATGTATTTTTATGAGTGTCAATAGACGATCGAAGTTCATCTATTCCACAATACAGAAGATAATTTTGAACTGTAATAAGGTATTCCCGCATGCAATATACTGTATTTCTGGAAAACAAGAAATTAAGTAATGGTCTGGAAAGCAAATGTAATGCACAAAACATTGCTCATAAATTTGCAAGTAACCATTGACAAAATATGTGAGTAGGTTAGTAGGAATTATAATGTAAAACTTGCAAAATAAACAAACTAAAACTGGGACGATACACGATAAATGCAAAAGAACTAATCAAAATCGCTAAGTGGAAACAACGCTAAATAAAATAAAATTTTGAAATAAAAGAACACAATACACCACATAGGGTGTACTGTACACAACTACATGAGCAAGTCAATTTGTTTCCCACGTAAACTGATCGCACATATGAGTTTGAAAGTAATCTTGATAAAGCATGGGAAAGACAAGATTTGAAGTTTGATTATAAAACAAAAATACAGAATAGTAAAAATGTTGCGTCTGCTACCGCCGCCGCCAACACCGTGAACGACCGCAGCAGTGCAAGTACTGGTACTGAGCTGGATACACAGGCATAGTTTGCCTTTTTCCAGAGGATCTACTGTAAGAAACTGTAAGAAATAACAATGCACCTCGTCATGTTCAAGGAATTAGTCAATTTGGGAATAGAAGGGAAGAATGAAGTAGGATTAAGTCCGGAATATAGGCAGTCACACTAGCAAATATTCCGGCAATTTGTATGGGCAGCTATAAAATTTAAGTTGCACAAAAATTAAACTACCTAACATAATCTGCCTTCGATCTAGTTTCCAATTCCAATGGAAAATAGCCTCAAAACAGTCCGAGAAAATACTTACTCATTGAAAATTGCCAGAAAATGTGATCGTGTGACACCACCTTAAGATAGATAGAAGTGAAGACTATGAATAATAAGTGAAATAAAGAGTAGGCACAACTAACTGATGCCTACACAGAAAAACACAAATGATGTATATATATCTATCTATTAAATTGTAAAACTTGCAAAATATTGCTAGACGCTTTCATCCCTGAGGAGGTGGCCATGAATGAATCGCATCCATACTTCACTGTCATCTACCAGCCGCACCGGTGCCCCTCCTCCCACCAAATACCATATTTCCTCATATACAGTAGTAGTAATTGTTAGGGGTCACTTGAAGCATGCTATGCTTACAGGTACCTACCCGATAGCACTATCGTTAGGGAGTTACATTTGTATTTTGTACTATTGTTATTATCTTGTCAAGTTGCAAATTTGATTTTAATATAACATTTGACACTTAATCTATCTATCTATCTATTGCCTGACGCCGTGATCCCCGAAGGGGTGGCCACGAACGAACCGCCCCCACTTAATGTAGTTTCTTTATTCATACAGAGTTTAGTCAAATTTACCAGAACGTCCCAGACTTCCCAAATTGACTAATTCCTTGAACGTGACTACAGTGCGTTGTTATGTGTGCAATTAGTTTGCTTGGAAAACAGATTAACTTGCTCATGTAGTAATGTACACCCTATGTGGTTAGTTAGTTAGTTATGTAGAGCAGATTAACCAGACCACTGAGCTCCATACGGAACTCTCATAGGTCTGGCCCGAAGGATTGGATCAGATTACTGAAAGGAGCTTAAGGCGCCCTATGTGGTGGATTGTGTTCTTTTATTTATAAATCATTATTTTACTTAAGCGTTGTTTCCACATAGCGATTTTGATTAGTTATTTTGTCTTTTTACTGTGTTCGTATACGTTTTGGTTTGTTTGTTATGCAAGTTTTACATTATAATTCCTCAAACGATATGCTTTAAAGTCAGTAAAAATAGGTTAGCCTAGACTGAACAAGATGCAGAAATATATTTGAGCCGACCATGCCAAGTGAGATATCTCTACTGGTCTAACTGGTAAGGTGTCTGCCTTGTAACACAAGGGTCTCGGGTTTGATTCCCGCCCTGGGCAAATTATAGGGAGGCTATTTTTGAAGCAAATAAAGTTTGGGTGTGTTGGCAAAATTGTCAAGATGGTTGAAAGTAAGATCGAAGCTCCAGAACCTCCCTTTCGGGCATGGTGTATGATAAAGTCATATTAATAAGTTGCCTTCAGCTATATTTCAGTTTATTGAGGGAAATATTGCATACATAAAATACATCACATATGTATATACAGTAGTCGCCACATTAGCTCGGTTCCTCTCTGTGATCTAATACACGGAAATATAATGTGCATGATTGAATTACGAGTGTAGTTCTTATGCAGTGGTTAGCTAATCTGACTAGTCAACTGATAATTAAATGAAACTGCTCTCGCAATTCATTCCTACTATATCTCGTGGACGACCTAGCTAGATGTGTGTGATTTTTAGTTTTGTTTTGTTTTTCTGTTGTGTTGGATGTATCCCTGTTCGGGCTCTGCCTCGAGTTGGCCACCCCCAATAAAAAAATAAAAAAAATTGGAACAGAACTTATGTGGGCAACTGTAAATATCAGTAACAAAGAAACCACATATTGTCTATGATGCCTGTGGAACCTGTGTAAAAATATCATTAGTTAAAATTATGCAGAAGAAAGATATGGAGTTTTTATAAGAAATTTTCTTTATTATTGAATTAATTTACATAAATATATAGAAGCCTTAGTAGCCATGTGGATGATTATCTCTTATACCAAGGGGACCAAAAAATCCAATTAAGGGGAGATGGGTCGTTTATCTGGTCCCTCTTCTTCATCATGTTTAGTCCCATTAGTTTTCAGATTTTATGACGTTCGGCCCAATAGTTTGGCGATTTTAAAACCTTTCGCCATGGAGACCTAGTGAGGAAACTAAGAAATAAAGAAATACATTATTTAATAGACCAAAAACACAGCCAATCTCCCCATAATGCCTTCAACACAATGATGCCTTTTTTCTTTTCATTCTGGCTAAAATTTGACTATTTTATGCAGATAAAAGACATATGTTATTCAGAGAGTTTATCAAGATCATATTTACCCCTTTTAGTCATAATTTCTTAAAGCTAAATAAAATTGTCTAATGGTAACCAGGATGAGACATATAGACATCATCGTGCTAAAGGGGTTAAACCTCAATGGGCAACCTCACACGGAACATAAGTCCTCAATTTTCAGTCCTAATCAGTTGATTGATAGCTAGAGATGGACTTTGGCAGATATCCTTACTATATCTACTTGTTGATATTGGATGTCATTAAGCAAATGTAAGCTTTTGAATGAGGTCAATAAGTATATGTGCCACATTTTAAGCACCTTATCACCAGTCTTTATTATTGTGCAGTACAGTATATGTAAAGATTGAATTATGGTTTATAGTTAAAAATATGTGTTTAGAAGTGCTAAAATGGCCAAAATAATGCTATTTCATGCTAATTTTCTTACAATCCTTTTCATATTAACATTATAAATTCATTCAAGTCTTCAAACAATATTGCTCTGGTTTGAAACCCATCAGCTTGTGTGAGGTTGTCCATTGATATAACTGGAAGAATGGTCATATACCGGTACTGTATAAGTTTGGTATGATTCAACTTCAGTGCTATGACCTTATATTCTGGCGTACATTAGATAATTTGACTCAGTTTTGGATGGCCCTCTCGGAATCAAAATGGGGTACAGTAGTGCTGATGTCAATGAACCCCGACTCCCACATTCAAACTGAGGTAAATGGACCAACACTAGCCAGAATCTAAGGATGAAGACCGTCAATTATGTACTGAAAAGGTTAAGCTTAGGCCCTGAAAGTAAAGAAATTATATTAAGTAAACAGGAGAGCATTACATAAGTTATACTGCTACACACACACACACTCCAAACAAAAACAAACATATATAAACAAACATACAATCACCATTTTACTTTGCCTGAATTTATATAGACATATACAGTATATAGACATATATACATATATATATATATATATATATACCGGTATATATATATATATATATATATATATATATATATATATATATATATATTACCACAATTTTCAGTCTCTCACCCTATATCATCCACTGTAAGTAAAAACTATAAACATGAGGACTTCTGAATAGTTATGTAATATGAGCACTATTGAATCCACTCATATGGAGTACCTGGCACTATGAATATATAAATACCAGGGTCATTTAAATTATAAATATCATTATTATATTATTATTCTTTTAGGGATAAACATACAAACAAAAAATATATAGAAAATACTGACACACAATGCTGCAGTCGAGTGTTCCTCACTCAGCATAATGCTTTGGCGCTCATTAATTCTAATATATTATGAAGCCTCAACAAATTTAAAGGAACCACTGAAATACAAATATCAGGTAAAGAAATGTATTAATAAAAAGTGTCAGTTCAGAATGAGACAGTTTGGAGATGTATATACTTGAATTAATGTCCACAACTGTACCTTCAATATATATATCTACTCGTATTGCAGGCTTTATTCTTAGTCTTGTATTTGGACATACTGAGAACTTAAGTCCCTTTTCAATTTAGTTTTTAGTTTTAAATGCCTGTTTACCGGTATCTCAGGAAAAAGCTTAAGACAAGCTTGAGAAGTGTGTAGATCAAAGGATAATTATAATACAGTATAGCATAATATGGAGAGAGGTGCAAGTTGAATGCTAGAGCAGATAACCATTCTCATACATTCACAAGCATACTTAGAGGGAGAGAGAATATACAAGTACTGCTAAGTTAACCCCTTCTGTACCGGTGCTGTTCGTTTAACATTTTTCTGGCCACTATTATATGATTTTATTCAGTTTAAAAAGGGCCTCCAGCAGTTAACAGGCTTCGAACTATCTCCCTTATCCCGTATCACTACAGTTCTACAGATCCTTCATAAACTGCAACAAAATCGTCTAAATATAGCCATATAAAAATTTAAAAGACATTGCCGGTAAAGAAAGGGTTAGAGGGAGAGAGAACCTACTGCCAAGTTAACCCTCTCAGTATCTTATGACGCATTATTGTTCTTATTTCTGATTACTACTAGACAATTTTATTCAGATTAGAAGGATATATGGCAGTCAGAGGGTTGATTGAGACCATCTTTACCCTTGTAACTCCCACAGGTTATTCCTAAGCTGTGTAAAATCGTCTAATAATAGCCAAAATAATCTGTTAAAATACGTCATAATCCTCAAGGGGTTAATGTAAAAGGAGTATAGTGTGTTGGGTTTTATTTATATTGTGCCAGCAGCGTGCGGTGGGCGGTGGCAGCGAGGGCCTGTACGTCCGGCTGTGCGTCCCTCCGAGCCTCCTCCACCCCAGACAGCAACTCCACCCTCACACGCACCACCAACACCTCCACCACTGTCGGAGAAACATAGTGTAGGTTAGCTATATTTTTTTTGTTATGAGTAGTTTAACCAGACCACTGTAATATGTAACTCTCATAGGGCTGGCTTTAGCAAAAGCCAAGGATGCGGCAATAAAAATCATGGGGTCATGGAATAAAGAAAGCAAAGATGAGCAGGGAGGGGCAAATCAGGGTGAGACGGGATTAAGTAGATTTCACCAAGAAGCGAACAAGATTTAAGAGGTTAGCTATAAGGTTAGGTAAGGCAATGGTGGGGAATACTGAGTTACCTATAATTATAATGTAAAACTTGCAAAATAAAAATAAACAAACCAAAACTTGGACGAACACAGTAAAAAGACAAAACTTATCAAAATCGCTATGTGGAAACAACGCTCAAGCAAAATAATAATATATAAATTATAATGTAAAACTTGCAAAATAAACAAACACAATAAATAAAAGAACACAATCCACCACATACAGTAGGGTGTACATTACTACATGTGCAAGTTAATCTGCTTCCCAAGTAAACTAATCACACATAATATCATGTTACGGTAGTGGTGGCTCTAGTCAATGTATGTATGTATATACTCAGGCACATACCTTATTGCTGGAGGTATTCTAGAATACTGTAGGATCAGGTAAGGTAAATTATTTATTTATTTATTGGGCCTGAGTAGATAGAATAGAACCTTTACATATTTATTTATCTAGGTCGCCCAGGAGAGAAGACCCAGAGACCTAGGCTTATTTGGGGTCTCCAGCAAAAGACTCCCAGAGGTTCCAGTCTCAGCAGGCAGACACGCAGTGAAGATCACCACCACAATGCCCACCCACCTCACTTCCAGGCATGGCCCTTCATATATACACCAGCTCAAATGATACTAGGATCTATTATAATAAATTAATACAGAAAGGAAGTAGATGCTCACCTTTAACTTTGTCCAAAAATTCATTTAGAACCACCAGTGATTCTCTGCGTAAACTGTAAAACTTGGCAACACCTGAAATAATAAATAAAATTAACACTGAATAATTCTAATACTAAATAAGTGTGTGCTGTCTAAATGTTATTATACAGCACATGGTAAAGAACTGGTAATTAAATATTTTGCAGGTTTCACACAGGAGAGGGTTCAAATTTATAAACTCCTTCAAAACTGACCTAAACAGTAATTAAATATTTTGCAGGTATGATGTAGGAGAGGGTCAAAGAGCGGTGCGTTGAGTGACTCCGGCAGCTCCGCCAGCAGGAAGTGTCGGGCCCAGAAGTGTTTCAGCGCTCCCACGATGCTCAGCTGGGTCTTGCGGGGCACGCGGGAGACACTGGTGTTCAACATGGATACCACACGTTCGCTGTATTTTTCTGAAAAGATTGAATGTATTATTAATTATGCTTCCTTGCTCCTTAAAAATCTTTCAAGGGATACAACACACAGTAATGTTATCAGAAGAGTTATCAAAAGAGTCTGGATGACTCTGTCCAGGATACCTGTCCGGGTTGTAACACAACACAGAACACCATCAAACACATTAAGGAAGACTGCATAACACACGACCACTTACGCCAACAACACAACACACACTCTGTGAGAACTTTGTGGGAAAACCCGGTCTCGGCCGTGGCCTTCCTTAGGAGCTCAGGGCTGTTCGGCCAGGCAGCCAAGGGAACAACTACTACTACACACAGTAATGTATGAAGTGGGCCTTTAAATAATAACTTTGCTACACACTATATATTTTTTTTACAAAACTGCACATATTACCATTGCCAAGAGAAACAAGTTGGGAAGACTACTGCTACAAGTGATAGTCTACATGTTAATAGAGGGTCCCATCCAATGCCTATTCTTAAGTAAGCCATTTTAGATAGTGACTATTACTTGCATGCATTACTGTATGTCTAGAAACTTTTCAGTAATGCAAGCATGTTTCCTTCTATCATTATTTTATTTATTTTTCAGAAATTCAAATTGCTGTCATCTTCAAAATCTGTCACTTTCAATTTATGGGCGACACTCGTTACAGACAGCTTTTTATCCCCTTTTCTTACAATTAGAAAACAAATATACTTTTCTTTAGTTTGCTTGGGAAACAGATTAACTTGCTCATGTAGTAATGGACACCCTATGTGGTGGATTGTGTTCATTTATTTCTTGAATTTTATTTTAGTAAGCATCATCATCATCTCCGACGCCTTGTTTATATCAAAGCATTGTTTCCACATAGCGATTTTGATAAGCTAATTTGACTTGGATTGTGTTCTTTTATTTATAAAATCATTATTTTACTTAAGCGTTGTTTCCACATAGCGATTTTGATTAGTTATTGTGTATTTTTACTGTGTTCGTATACATTTTGGTTTGTTTAGTTTACAAGTTTTACATTTTAACTTCTATTAAGCTACCAAATTAGTACACAATTAAACAATTAGTTACCTTGTGTGGTCTTCTCAAGGGGCCAGGCTCGACCTAGAGAGTGAACCATCTCATCAATAAGGTCCCAGCGTAGAGATTCCTCCTTTTTGTTGCGTTCCTCCTCCTCCGCCTCATCACTATCTTGTTTGTCCTGAAGTAGGGTCAAAATCAAGTTTATTTTCAAAGTGGAATTGATATTATTTATAATTTTTAATTTTTAATATCTTTCTTAACCCATCAGACCCGGCTATGTATTCCATACCGAAACCCGGGGGTTTTGGCCGAAAAACGTCTACGCCTAGGCTACCATATCTGTTATTTTGACTGCTTCCGCATTCCCGCACATCCCCAAGCGTAGATGTGTTTCGTACCTGTAGAATGGGGTTGAGTAGAGCTCTCTAAGTCAACTGGTTCAGTTGTGATGACGATTTCCGTGGAGATAACTTGTGGCGATATCAGCCACTTTACACTACTTTTCACTACTTAACAATAACATACAGGCACACACGAACAAGGACGCCTCTCCTTCTTGTGGTCGGAGATGCGCGGCGTCGGTCCAACCGGCTGTTGTTTAGATGCGTCGGACGGACGCCTCGCACACCAAGCTTACAGGCTTTCAAGCTGCCGGAGCCTCAGAGCCCTTCCGGGTTCTGCGGGGGTGTTTTTTATGGACGCCTCCAGAGCCCAACCGGGTCTGAGGGCTTAACACCAATAACGCCCCAAACTAAATTAATGAAAGCATGTGATTCTCCCAGGATTCGAACCCAGGATATCACATACAGAACTTACACGCTCTAACCATTACACCATCAAGATAGTTACAAGTACAGCACATGATCACTATACATATCCATTTATCAAATAGTGGATATTAATATAATCATGAAGAAAGCGTATAAAGAGTGGTCTGGGGGAGGCACTCGCTACAGGCAGTTTTGCCTATTGTCTCCCACACTCATATACCGGTATAAAAAAAAAAAAAAAAAAAAAAAATAATGTATTGTATGTACTCAGGCATATACCCCATAGCTGATGTCTATGATTATTTAATATTTCCATATATATCAATTAATAAAAAAAAACTCACCTGTGTTACATAAGGCAGACAAATATCAAACACTTGCTCAAAGCGGTCGATCTGGAAAGTATCAAGAACAATAGTGAGGGCTTTAATGGCGTGGATCTTGTACTCCATCTTCTCTTTACTGGCCTCTCGTGTCAAGACTTTCACCACGTCTTCTACAAGTAACGTGTCTGTGTCGGGGTGCTTCAGTGTCCCTACTAGTGTCTTGGTGTGTACGCAGACGTTAGAGAGAGCCGTTACCAGCGACTCCTTTCCAGCCCACGTTCGTCCATGTAGGCCGTTAATCAGGAGTATGATTAGAGATGATACCACATTATCGTTCATGCTCGACCCCAGCTTCTGCGAGACGGTTGATAGAGCTCTGCCGGCCTGAGCTTTCATGGCCCAGTTGGAGCTCTGTAAGGCTAGCTCACATATTGCTATAATCTCGGTCAAGTACAGCCTCACACCAGATTCCGTTCCCGGGGTGTTGTCTAACCATATTTCCTCCCAGATTGCTGCTCCACTTGGGTCACTCTCGACTGTCTTTTCCGCATGCATTCCTAAAAATACTAAAGGCATGGCTTGGGTGGCATGCTGTCTCATAACATCACTATTTTGGTTGTGCATACTACGGATGGTAATTGCTCCACTAAGCCTTACACTATCCTCCTCCTTTTCCAAATACCAAGTCTGAAGCTTAGTAAGTAATTTTTCTATACTGGAGGGCTTGGCAGTCTTAACTAGATTACCAATGGCATTAGCATAAACTTTTCTCACCACCACATTCCTGTCACTTAGACCATTAACTAACGCCGCCAATAGTTTCCCGGTGTACTTTTCTAACGCAGAGGGGCAGGTGTGTGTGAGCGTCTCCACAACATGAGCAGCTCCAGCCCGACTTGTCAGACCCACGGAACTCTTAAGTACATCGATCAAGCCCCCGATCAACTTATCCATCACCTCCTCGTCCACAAACTGCAGGACGTAATTGAGTGTGTCCATCATGGGCGTGGTTCGTGCCGCCGCGATCCTAGCCACATCAAGCTTCTCCCGATCGTCGTCACTCAGTCTCACCGAAGTGTAGCTGAGTGCCTGGGATTCAAGCCCCGACAGAGCCTCCAATAAAGCCGGAACTAAATTGCCCAGGTGAGGTTTCAACAAGAGGCCGCCCGAGCGACATAATTTAGATACTGTCTGTAGGCTCATGCTCCTGACTTCACTGACGGTGCTAGTGATGCCAGACGTTAACAAGATGGGCAGCACTTCCTTCAGCATCCTCTTACTCTCCTCACCAGTACCTTCACATACCTGCAATATAAGCCTTGTCAGTGTAGCAATAATATCACTATGAATCATAAACTTCAAATCACCAAGTTACAAATAGCTATTTTTAGGTTTTTGTTGCTCAGGGTTTACTGGCGATTAAATTGGACTATACAGAGCTCAGTAACAGCAAATTTGTACATTATTTATGAATAATTAAGTACAGTCGGCCCCGCAAGGGTGCCCACTAAAAGGGTGCGATTCTCCAACCGTGCGGCAGATGACCGTGTGGTGCGTATAATCCAAGGGTGTGAAAAAAGCGCGAAAAAAGCAAAGCGTGCGTTTTTTTCGCCCAATAACCCCTGAAAAACATGAACTAAGGAAAGAATACCTGTAAGTAGTCCCTCATTATCGACGGGGGTTACGTTCTTAAGACTGCCGTCGATAGAAAAAACCGTCGATACTGCATTACCGTACATTACGGTACCGTACATACACGTACAGTATCCGTGGTCTCTATCCTATGTACTTTTAAGTGTTTCCTTTACACATAACCTTACATATTAGAGTATATTGCAAATATCTATCACTGAATACATTAGAGGCCATAATAAACGCAAGAGATACAAGGTTCAGGCACAAATAAGCAAGTAAAAGGCGGGTGGACTTAGAGCTTCTGCCTTGTTTTGACAACATTAAAAATGGAGGTCGAAAGTGACGCTCCGATCGTCGGTGAATCCGGATTCACTCAAAACCTAAAGTCTTTAGGCTAATTATTTTTGCTCTCGTTTTCGGTGTATTTTCTTATTATTGTATGTCTTATTGTTTATCATTTAATCCACTTTTGGTTGGTATATTAGAGTAATATAAATAAACAATTAATCCGTCGATACTCGAATCAGTCTAAAGTCAGTCGATAGTCGAATCCGTCTATGATAAAGCAATCCGTCTATAATCAAATCCGTCTATAAAAAAGCCGTCCATAACGAAGGACTACTGTACAGTATAGAAATGTGATTAGATATTAGATAGAATATGGGTATTACACTCACTTTGGATGGTTTATGTATGCGTGGAGGTTGGGATGTTGGTCTTACTGAGGGTCCGAGGCTCCTCAGTAAGACCAACATCCCAACCTCCACGCATACATAAACCATCCAAAGTGAGTGTAATACCCCTATTCTATCTAATATCTAATCACATTTCTATACTGTGCAGGTATTCTTTCCTTAGTTCATGTTTTTCAGGGGTTATTGGGCGAAAAAAGGGTAAGTTTGAAGAGTCCCCGGACTACATAGTGAATTTCCCATAGGTTCTTAAGCTCCAAGGGTGCGTTTTACAAGGGTGCGCGCATGTCTCGGACTTAGGTAACCGCACCCTTGTGGGGCCCACTGTACATTAATTAAATACAGTACATAGCTTAGACAATATATCCAATGGTGCCAATTGTATATAAGAATACAGTAAAAGTCCGTTAATCCGACGACCGATGATTCGAATCTCCCAATAGTCCGAATTTTTCAATTTGAGGCCAAATCCGAATTCACCCGATGGTCCGAATTTCAAGAAGTCCCAAAGTCCCCTTTTTGAGGCATTAGGCCACTTAAATGACACATAATGGAGCACACACATATCATATGTTCATGAATTCACTTTAAAAGTTTACCATTGTCATTGTAGCCTATTACCTACTTCAAAACATTCAGATTAATGTGTGTGTGCACCATTGTGTCATTTGGGTGGCCTAATGTCCTAATGTCTCAATAGGGGTAAAGTCCGATAATCCGAAAAATCCACTAATCCGAACGAGGGCCGGTCCGCTGCCCTTCGGATTAACGGAAGTTTACTGTATATGAAAAATGGAAATATGCAAAAGGCCTGCTGGCCTAAACCAGGCAGACCCCTCCTTCCCTATACAGTATCCCTATTAGGTCTTTCCTACATTCAGAACTTATCCCACTATAACCCACACACTATAAGCTCTACACTTCCTTTATCTTATAGCTAACTACCTAATAACTTATCCTACTATACACTAATAATAATAATAAATACGCAACTTAACTGACTAACCTAAATAAAACTTTTACTTAGCGCATTAATAGTCTTGTCTGCGGCCTTCCTGACAGGCTCCTTAATGTTGTTGCAGATCATAAACATGTTGCTCTAGATCTCCCTGGTAATATCTACTACTGTACCAATATAAATAATCATCTCAAGAGTATACTAACCTTAATACAACTTTTACTGAGTGTATTAATCGTTTTATCCGCAGCTTTCCTGACGGACTCCTTAATATCGTCACAGACCCTGAACATAATACACCAAATTTCATTAATTCTGCTTAGGGCCTGGGCGGCGGATTGTCTGCGTAGGAGGTCAGCCAGAGCGTTGCAGCATGACTCTCGTACCCGCCATAAACTGTGCGTCAGGTTGCTGATCAGGTCCGTCAAGATGGGGTCGTAGTATTTCTCAATCTGGAAATAAATTGTCGATACAGTATATTATGAAAAACTAATAAAATTAGGACAATAAAGGCATATTTAATCTTATTAACCCCTTCTGTACCGGTGCCATATAATTAACTTATTTTCTGGCTACTACTAACGATTTTATTCAGTTTAACACTCAAGCCGCGGGGCCCAACATATGTCGTATGAGAGTGTCATGGCCACCCATGCGGTGCCCGACATATGTCGAAAGGGATTGTGAGCACATTATCGGCTCTGAGAGAGTCCACGCATTGGGAGGACGATAGGCGGGCTCTGACCGTTCGGCACGGACCCAGTGCTGTGACTGACAGTACCTCTACAACATTCCACACCCATGGCCTCGCGAGACCAGGAAAAACTAGGGAAATTACCGTATTTTAGGGTTTTTCCCCTCGTGTTGCACGATCGCTACAGGATAACCCGTGGTCGTACAAGGATGATTCAGGTGTCATTGGAAAGCTCTATTATCGCCCTTTCACGGATACATAATTGTATTACGCTCTGGCTCTTGTTTATGCATGAAAAAGAGCATGGAATGAAGCTCGTTTAGGGTAAATATGCCCGCCATGCAGTTACAAACATTCCCGTTCGTAAGGGGGTTAAAAAGGGCCTGCAACAATTAACAGGCTTCGAACTATCACACTAAACTATTTTTACTACCACAGATCCTTCTTAACCCTTCCTGCCCGGGCAGCCTTTCTAAATGACAACACTGAGACCCCGGGGGATATGGCCGAAAAACGTCGTAATTGGCTAGCCCTATCTTTGTTATTATAACCATTTCACACTCATATGGCGCAGAGGTTGCCAGATTAGCAATAAGAAATAGAGTTCTCTCGCTCTTATAATTACCTCTCCAAAATTAGTTTTCTGCCCACAGCTAACTCAAAGTCAACTACAGAGGTTGAAGTAAATAAACTAAAGGTTTCTAAATACCCCTGATGGTAACAAAGGCTTTAAAGTATTCCTAATAGGCTCAAAATAGCCTAACGGGTTAACTGCTAAATAATTCACACACATCTCAAAGCGTAGCCCTGTTTCATATCTGTAAACTGATGTTGAGTAGAGCTCGCTAGGTCAACTGGTTCAGTTGTGATGACGATTTCCGTGGAGAGATTCAATGCAATGTTAGCAATATCAGACAAAAACAAAGACTTGTTCTTGTTCTCCAAAACAATAACAACAAAAGTCAGACTTCTACTTCTTGTTTTGGAAGGTGCGCGTCGCTCCGACCGGCTTGCTTACATATGGTTCGACGCACGGCTTTCAAACCACGCTTAATAGGCTTTCAAGCTTACAGATTTTAAAATGACACCCGGGCTCCTGCCCATCTGTCGCGGTGTCATTTTAAAATGACAACCGGGCAGGAGGGGTTAAACTGCGCAAAATCGTGTAAATACAGCTAGAATCAAATTAAAGAGACGTCGCGGTACAGAAAAGGTTAAATCAATGTTCCTTAGTACAAAGTGCCTCTCTCTGATACACGTGTTTGACTTTCTCATATACAGCAGCATAGATGAGAGTGCCCTGGTCGGTGGAGACCATTTCTGTGATTGGCAAAGTAGAGGTGCCGTCCACGGTTCACAGACATCTCAACCAGTAGACCATTTCAACCAGTAGCTCTCAACCAGTGACAAATCAACCAAGACCAACTAATCCAGTGCCAATAGATAGTAGCCTACTAACCTAACCTAACCGTGTTGGTTGATTTGTGTCACGGTATCGTGCCTGAGATATAGATAGCTAGACATATTAGAGAGTCGAGGGGGGTGCGGGGAGAGTATAGAGAGAGAGAAGAGGGGGTGGGGACGTGCGGTCAGTAATTTGGTCAAGAAGGTTCTCGGACCTTCGAGAAGGTTCGAGAAGGTCCTAGATGTTCTTTCCTTTTCCCGCCAATTCTCCAAGCATACGCTTGTTCCAAACCGAGGGTATAAATAAAGCAGGAGAGGGGAACGCAGGCCTCAGTCCCCAGTTGGTGCCAGCGAGTGAAGTGCTTGTGAGTGTGGAGTGGCGACCAGGGTGACGCGGCACCCTCCTTCGACCATGTGTAAAGGTTAGTATACAGTGTTATTATATAAGTAATCTGATGTGCTAGACGCGGTCATTAATATGCGATAAGGGTAAATTCAAGGGAGGGTTAATTGTTTTGCCTGGTGTATAGGACTCCGTTAGGCTAGTGGTATCAGATTAGTGACGGGTAATTTAGGAGTGAGTTGGACTGGATGTGGCTCAGTTAAGGCTCTAGTTAATTAAATTAGAGGGGTTAATTAAGTTAGTTAACATTTGGATAGAAGGAGCGAGTGGTGTGTGAACGTAATCTCCGATTCATTTTCATCAATTTGTGTCTCTTATTCAATAAACCGTTTTTAATAGAATGTTTGTTTAATTTATCATTGGTTAATTGTTAAATAACAGTTTTTAATAACATAGTCCCATCGCGTTAACAATTGAACAGCCCTTTTTTATATCTATATAAATCTATATATATAGACACCGGTAATCCTGTAAGCTGGCCGAACAACAAAATATACTGTATCGATCGGTATAAATATATTGGATAGACGTGTCTTTGATTTGTATCCCGGGTAATTAATTAAGGAATATTTTCCTACGAGATCCTTTATCTTAGTGGCCCAATTTATATACAAATCAGGGAGGCGACCTATTACAACTTGGCGACCGTGATCAGGACCAGTTTCCGATGCGGATGTGTTAGATAAAAATAGATAGGCATAGGCTAGGATAGCATTGTTGTTGTGTTAGAAAGAAGGTGAGCCGTGGGGGAATTTTTCCCTCCCTCCTTCTTCTTCCACCCGCGTGGTCACTTCTGACCGTGGGCTTGGGAAAATTCTAAACATCTTTTCTCATCGCTGGTGTATAATAATAATATTTATAGATTATACAATTTAGGCTATCGAGAAATAATTGATGTTCCATCAATTTGTTTCGCTTGTATAATAATTGATCTCTGCTTGTTTTTTTTTTCGTTAAGAATTTCGTCCGTGTGATTTTTTTTTTTTCGCCATTCGTGCGTCGTACGCAAGTGCTGCGATCGTTACGATTAAATGGAGGGAAGGGGATTGTAATCTAATTAACTGTTGTCGGTTTTCATAGTTTTTTTTTTTGGTTCGAAATTCTTGCGCAGTTGCAGTTATAGGGGTCATTTTTTTTGTAGAGCGTAAACATATTTTTCTCCTTGTCTTATATCCGTTGTTCCTCTTTATCAATTCCTTCCTTTATTCCTCCCTCACATAACTCGTTCCAGGGGTAACGGAACCGTGCTATCTTAACTGTCTTTTGTCGTACGTTGTTCATCTCAGATTAGGCTGATAGGATAGGGCTGGCTAGTTTTTTTTTGTTCCTTTCGGTGCTATTTGATTAGGCAGATAGGATAGGACTTGCTTTTCCTAGTTCCTTTCACTCTTCGAGGGTACAATGGCGTCAATAAAAACCATCTACGAGGAAGCTGTAGAGCTAGGCCTCACTGAGGAGAACCGAGAAGGCTACATAGATAGTAGAAAGGCTGAGGAGGAAGAAAAGAGGGAGAGGGAGAGGGAGAAACGAGCACAGGATAGGGAGGAGGCTAAGGCAGCGAGGGAACACGAGGTGGCTATGGGCTGAGAGGGCTAGGGAGGCGCACAGGGAAGAGGTGGCTAGGGCTGAGAGGGCTAGGGAGGCTCAAAGGGAAAAGGCGGCTGAGGCAGAGAGAGAGCATCAGAGGAAGCTCGATCTTGTTAAAGCTAAACCAGGGGATACGGGGGTCAACGGTCATGTGGATGCTCCTAAGGGGTTGCCACGCATCAAGCAGCCCATGTATAAGGTGGGTGATGATATAGAACCTTTCATAAGGAGGTTCGAAAGAACCGCAACGGCATATGCTCTTGACGAGACAGCCAAGGAAATACAATTCCTTTCACTCTTTTGAGGGCCCGGCGCTCACACTGTTGAATCGCTTAGGGTCCGACAAGTCCGGTTATGGTGATATGAAGGCTGCGTTGGTCGAGGCATACGGGCTCACGGCACAGGCTGCCCGGCGGCAATACGTATCTGCTAGGTTAGCTGAAAAAGAAACCGCTACCCAGTTCCTGGCTAGGCTTGAGGGTTATCTGGATGTCTGGGTAAACAAGGATAAGACTCCTGACAGTAGGGATGGGTTACGTGATCTCTTCCTGCGAACGCAGCTTGAGCTGTCGCCTCCGAATGACCTCGTGGCCGCAGTTCAAACTGAGCAAGGTTACCTCGGCTAAGAGTATGGCGGCTGAGGCAGACGCATATTTTGAGGCCCACGGGTACCAGCGGCGGAGAATGTTGAACGAGGGGGGTAACAAGGCAAAGGCAACCCTGACCCGGGCCCCAAACAGGCCCAAGCAGGGGCACACGGGAAATGGAAGGGTCAGGGACCTCACAAGCCGAAATATTACTCCAACTTAAAGGGTCAACAGGGTCAACGGTGGTCTGGAGATAACCGTCAACAAAGTTCGGCCGCTGCTTCTCAGACTGTACAGGCAGACAGCAAAGAATGGGGTGCCGACTAAATCACAAGGCACGGCCCACGACTTGTGACTTATAGCAGGGGGTGCTGGGATGGGAAAACAAAACACAGGATTCCTAGTGCAGCCAGGTAGAGTAGGGGGGTATCCGTATAGGCGCTTAGAGACAATGGGTCGTCTGGGTGTATCGTGCGGGACACCTCTGGTCAAGCACCACCAATTCACGGGGCGAGGAATCAACGTTCGCATGATCGATGGTTCCACCACCAAAGTTCCTGAGGCTGAGGGTGGCAATTGAATCTCCGTTTCTTTCTGGTAGCATCACAGCAGCCGTAATGCATGATCCAATTTATGACTTGATAGTGGGGAACGTCCGGGGTGCCAAGTACGGACCCACGAGCGAGATAGCCACCCAGACGGGGGCCGCAGCAGTCACTAGGGGCGTAGCCAAGGCACGGAAAGACCCGAAGCCGCTGGCGGTCACTACTTCCTCAGAGCTCGCGGAGAGTCAGGATGTTATCCATGAGCAGCAGCAAGACGCATCCTTGGCAAGTGTTAGGGCAAAGCTTGGTGAGGCTGTCGTTGAAGGTGATAAGGGGCGTAAGTCGTGGATTGCAGAGAAGGGAGGTCGGATCTACCGTGTAGTGCAGTACCCTCACTCTGAGGAGCAGGGGCAGTTTGTGGTTCCCTTGTAGTATAGGACAGCCATCCTCCGGATGGGCCATGAGGGTAGCCTTGGAGGTCACATGGGTAGCAGAAGACGCAGGATAGGGTTCAGGCGCAGTTTTATTGGCCTGGGATCGCGAGCGACGTCCGCAGATGGATTCGCTCCTGTGACGTGTGCCAGAAGACCTGCGACCGAGGTCGAGTCAAGCCCGCACCGTTGAGTCCGTTGCCTGTCATCACAACACCCTTTGAGCAGTTAGGGGTGGACATTGTGGGTCCAATTCACCCTAGAGCCAGTGATGGGTCCCGATTCATCCTCACGCCTAGTCGATTTCGGAACGAGGTGGCCAGAGGCGGTCGCTCTGAAGAATATCGAGACTACAACTGTTGCCGAGGCAATGTTGGAGGTCTTCTGTCGAGTAGGGATCCCCAAGCAAATACTGTCTGACAGAGGGACGCAGTTCACCTCTGCAATGATGGGGGAAGTACTCAGGCTGTTGTCTGTGAAGGGTCTGAAGACGACACCATACCACCCACAATGCAACGGGCTGGTCGAGCGTTTCAACGGGACACTCAAGAAGATGCTGCGGCGGATGACAGCCGACCAACCAAAGGAGTGGCCTAGGTTCATTGCTCCGTTGCTCTTTGCATACCGGGAGGCTCCCAGAGTTCGCTGAAAGTTCTCTCCTTTCGAGCTTGTGTATGGTAGGACAGTCCGGGGTCCATTGCAGGTGTTGCGAGAGCTTTGGGACGGTGACGAGCCCAGCGAGGAAGGTGAAGACCACTTACACCTATGTTCTCGATCTGGCTGAAAGGTTGAAGTCAACATGTGAACTAGCCAAAGTCGAGCTGACAAGGCGAGAGAGGTGCAGAAGTCTTACTTCGATAAGAAGGCGAAACGGTGCGCAGATTGGAGCCAGGTAGCAAGTGCTTGCTCCTTCTGCCCACTGCTCATAACCAACTGCTGGCCCAATGGAAGGGTCCATATACGGTCATAGACAGAATGTCGGATGTCAACTACATTGTTCAGGTCGGGAATCACAGAAGAGATTCCACATCAACATGCTTAAGGAGTACCACACGAGAGAAGTGAGTGGAGCTGCGATGATGGAAGGCTCGTGGAGGCGGCAGGTTGCTACTCCCGAGATGGCGGAAGCCATAGATCTAGTGAGGGGCCACTATACTAGTGTGGAGGGTCATATCACAGCAGCAGCGGCAGTAATCTCCGAAGTTGATGGTGATGGTCCCGAGACAGTCCAGCTAGGGACAAGAGGAAGATCTCTCGCAGGTTCGTCGGGGCGCTGAGTTGTCAAGTCATGAGGTGCGGGAATTGGATTCGCTCCTTGGTAAGTACAGGGGCGTTTTCTCGGATAGGCCCGGAATCGCACGAGCGAGAGTTTCACGGCAATCGAGCTGACCAGTTCGGCTTCCGGGTCACGAAGTAAAGCCGTATCCTCTATTCCGCTCCGTCTGCACGACCAAGTCCAGGAAGGAGATCAGGGAAATGGAGTTAGCAGTTATCATCGAGAAATCCTCATTCTCAATATTGTAGTCCCGATGGTGTGGTTGTCAAGAAGAAGGAGGGCGGTAACTGTACGCATCTGTGGGGATTACCGTCGGCTAACTGCCTTTGACAAGGGTTGATGCGGACGCCCTAACTGTGGCGGACCTCCGTGCCATCTTTGCCAGGCTTGCAGAGTTCACGATCTTTGTCACACAAAATAGATCTCACCAAGGGGTTCATTCCAGATACCCTCTGGATTCCAGCTAGCCTGCAAGATACACCCGGCTTTTGGTACGCCAGTACGGGCTGTACCAGTACATCTGATGTCTGTCCTTTCTCGGTCCTTATGAATTCTCGCCGTCGGTGTTTAACCGTATGATGCGTCAGGTCCTGCCGAGACATACCTGGTGTGGGAGGTTCTTCGTTGATGATGTTCTTGTTCACTCACGTGCTCTCTCTTCAGAGAGCATATGTTCAATTCTGGAGAAGGTTCTTGTCTAGGTTGCAGGAGATCCAGACTTGAAGGTCGAAGAACCTAGCAAGTGTGAAGTGGGGGCCAGAAAACGGTGCTCTACCTAGGACATGTGGTTGGGGATGGTCAATTGCGGCTGTTCAGGGTGATAAGCTATCTAAGATTCGCGCATGCTCCTAGCCCCGACTACAAAGAAAGCAGGTTCGGTGGCTGTGGTCATTCTTTGGGACTTGCCGGCTAACTACAGGGAGTTCATCTCCACATTTTGCTGGGCTTGGCTACTCACGTTTGTACGACTTACTACTAGAAGCATGCTCAAAACAGACAATTCCGTGGGGTACGGAACAGCACCAGAGCTGCTTTCACCACCTGCACTAAAGACTCAATCTCTGCAGGAACCTATCCTGAAGTTGGCAGACTTCAAGAAACCATGGTCATTCCTAAGGGACTGATGCTTCACAGGATTGCAGTGGGGGCGGTCCTGATAGCATGGGAGCGAAGATGGAGGAGTTATTCCCCGTTGCATACACACAGCTAGGCGACTCACAGGGAGCTGAGCCTGAATTAACAGCGCACGGGTGGAGCTGGAAATTGTTTGGCGGTGGTCGAAGGGGTCAAGAAATACTACTTCTATTTGTTTTCGGAGGGGAGTTCACGCTCGAGACTGATCATATGCCTCTGACAAGCCTCAAGACAGCTCGAGGAATGCCAATTCCAGGAAACTCATGAGGTGGCGCCCAACCACGCCTTTTCCTGCAGTGCAGTTCAGCTTCGTTGTTAAGGTACATTAAAGGGTAGTAACAAATGTCCCCGGTGCTGATTGGTTGTCACGGTTGACTAATGATGCAGAGTGGATTCGGGAGAAAGTAAGCTTGTAGGTGCATATACACGAGAGGGTTGGAAATTTGTTTCTTAGAACAATGATCTGCCGCCACAATGATATTACAGGAATTGAGTTGTCCAGGCGAGCCTGGCGAGGACGCCCGACGCTCTGTGAGCAAGACCAAGAAAATCAGACCAAGCAGCTACAAACCAAAGGATACCCCACATCAAATCCACGGATAACCGGGAAAATCACCCGTTACTTCAGATAAGACATTAACTACTTACTCCCATTTACCCACGAATATCCCAAGTACACCATGTATTCAGACATCTCCGCACTATAACAGTAGCTCAGCTAGTTTGTCATTGTAACATGAGTGGGTTTTGCCAATAGAGTTAAACCTCACTAGGTGCATTGACAACCAGGAGACCCTTTGTCGCTGGCCAAAAATGGCGAACTCAGGAGTTTTCCCCTTTCAGTGTAAGTTTAACGTAAATGTAGAGGGGTTTTTCTACTCAAGGGGGACCATTGCATGCGCCAGTGATTGTTAGGGGAATCAAACTACAGTATGGAACGACACTGTGAAATGACGCTAGGTGATTTTAACGGAGTTAAAATCAATTTTAGTGGGGAGGGATGTCACGGTTATAGTGGCTGAGATATAGATAGCTAGACCATATTAGAGAGTTCGAGGGTGGGTGCGGGGAGAGTATTCGAGAGAGAGCGAGAGGGGGTGGGGACGTGCGAGTCAGTTAATTGTGGTCAAGAAGGTTCTCGGGACTTCGAGAAGGTTCGAG
>CM064485.1:5241649-5472606 GCA_032716605.1 Paralithodes platypus | reverse complement strand
TGTCAATATTAAGACCTTTCGCGCCATTTAGGTGTCGATTTTTCCTGGCGAGCGATAGCGAGCCTGAAGGTCGGGACATTTCTCTACCGAAAAATGTACAAATTTATCTCGAAAGTGGGTCTAGGGGGTGGTATTTTTTAAGCTTAATGGAGATCTAGCGAGGACACTAAAAAATAGATAAATTTATATATAATACGTATAAACCCAAAACTAACCACTACCCCCTTAAGTTATTATATACAGACCCTTGAATCCCCCCCCCCCCTCCCTTTCCCTAGGTTATCTGTTGAAGGGCATTAGTCAGTCACAGTTATCTCTATACAGTGCAATAGTGTGAGAGAGAGAGAGAGAGAGAGAGAGAGAGAGAGAGAGAGAGAGAGAGAGAGAGAGAGAGAGAGAGAGAGAGAGAGAGAGAGAGAGAGAGAGAGAGAGAGAGAGAGAGAGAGAGAGAGAGAGAGAGAGAGAGAGAGAGAGGGGGGGGGGGAGGTAAATACAAATAAAAAACGAACAAATAAAATAAGAAACCAACGGTCGAGTCATACAAAGTATAGAGAAATAAGAGAACAGGGGAGGACACAATCAAATTGCTTTCCACAAACTTACAATCTACAAATGTTTAAATCCAGTTGTTACAAACATTTTATGAATGGAGGATGCCTTTAGGCACATGGACCTTTTTGTGTTATCTGTGTTTTTCCTTCCTCCGTTCATTGTCTCTTTAAAAAAAAAAAATAATAATAAATAACTTAAAACAAATATTTGCATGTTTAGGCATTTCACCCCCACTTAGTAGAGAAGAGAGAAGAGACAGGACAGGAGAGAAGAGGAAAACTTAAAACAAATATAAAAAATGTTGTAGTCAGTTCGCACTTACTAATTTTGACTTTAGTCATTACTACACACAGACTGCTTTAATAATATGCACTATCGTCACAAGTCACTGCAGCATTCACAACGATCATCATAACATTCACAGATCACACAATTATATGTATCCTATTGTCGTCACTACATTCACGTATAAAATTAACATTACTGTATACTTAAACCACAACATATTATATGAACATGGACATTACTAACCAACATTTCATTAATACACCAATTAATCCCCAAATTACCATCACTAAACAACTTTTTATCACCATACTAAAGGGTCATTCTTAAGGGGAGATGGGTTTTTTTTTCTAGATCCCCTTCTCCCTCATGTTTAGCCCATTTGTTTTCAGATTTTAAGATGTTTGCCCCACTAGTTTGTCGATTTAAAGATCTTCCGCCCCATTTCCTTGTCAAAATGAATACCCTTTCGTGCTATTTAGGTGTCGATTTTGTTCCTGGCGAACGATAGTCAGCCTGTAATTTGCGGGAAATTTTTCTACCGAAAAATTTACAAATTAATTTAGAAGGGGGATCTAATGGATGTTTTTTCTTTATGTTTGATGGGGGTGTAGAGAGGAAACTAGAAAACATAATTAATATATGAAAAAGTCGACCAAAAAGTGAACCATTGGAACTCATCACATGCAGATCACCACCACCCACCACCAAATAATGTTTAATATTCAGAAATATTAAACCATAAACTCATCACAAGTTATTCACCAGTACACCACACCAAGTCACCACCCCACACCAGCCAATCATCACCACACACCCACAGACCTTTACTACGCCCTCCGAGGCAATCAACCCCGCCCACCACGCCTATATAGCCCTAACAGCACCCCATTATCCCAAAATCTTCCCTCACCTTCCAACCATCCTTCCTCATATGTTCCCTCCCATCCTCCTTCCTCCCTTCCTCATGTGTTCCCTTCCAACCTTCCTCATGTGTTCCCTTCCACCCTTCCTCATATGTTCGCCCCCCCTCCTTCCTCCCTTCCTCATATGTTCCCTCCCACCCTCCTTCCTCCCTTCCTCATATGTTCCCTCCCACCCTCCTTCCTCCTTTCCTTATGTGTTCCCTCCGACCCTCCTTCCTCCTTCCATACCCCTCCAAAAGTCTTCTCTCGCCCTCCTTCTTCCCTTCCATCCTCTCTCCTCTTTGCCTCTTCATTTCCCTCATCCCTCCCTCCCTTCTCCCTACCTTTCAAACCTCCCTTATACCTTCTCCTCCCTTTCCTTCCTCTGCCACTCTCCTCCCTTTCTCCCTCACCTTCCCTCCTCTCCTACCTACCTCTCCCTTCTCCTCTATGCACCCTCTTTGACCGCACCCCTCCCTTCCTCCTTCCCCCCTCTCCATCCCTTCCTACCTACCCTCACCACCACATCAGGTCGAAGCAGATACGAGGAAGTGGGGATACTGAGGATAGAATTGAAGGATAGTGGATGGATGGAGAGAAGAAAGGTGTGTGTGTGTGTGAGAGAGAGAGAGAGAGAGAGAGAGAGAGAGAGAGAGAGAGAATAACTGGATAATGTTTCATACTATAAATCTTTAACTCTGATCATGATTCGAACCTAGACCATCAGGGTTGATGTCTCGGTTACAATACACCCTACAACATAAGGAATGTGTATGCTTATATAAGAGTAGGATGTGTTAGCATGTATAATTGTATATACCGGTACTCAGGCACATACCCCATAGTTGGGGTTGGCCGACTCGAGACAGAGCCCGAACAGGGACAACAGAACACACACACAAATACAAAATACTACTACTAATAATAATAAAATAAATAAATAAATAAATAAACAAATAAATATATAATAAATTCACACACATCTAGGTCACCCAGTATACTCGTATATATATATATATTATATATTATATAATATATATATATATAATATATATATATATATATATATATTATATATATATATATATGGAGTACCGGTAGTATGTATATAGTATATGAGAATAAATAAAGGATGGTATTTGTACATAATTTGTATAAGAATAAGGAGAATGTTTGGAAACAGGGAGGAGGCTCTGGGGAACCTATATACGAAGATGGTAGTTGAAGGACGCACGAGAGAGAAGGATAATAGGAAGGAAAGTAGTAAGGAAGTAAGGCATGTGTGTGTGTGTGTGTGTGTGTGTGTGTGTGTGTGTGTGTGTGTGTGTGTGTGTGTGTGTGTGTGTGTGTGTGTGTGTGTGTGTGTGTGTGTGTGTGACTCATAAATGAATTGAACAGCTTAGCAACAGAAGATGATAAATTTAAAGACAAAAAAAAAATAGGATGATTATATAATTATATAAAGGAGAGAGAGAGAGAGAGAGAGAGAGAGAGAGAGAGAGAGAGAGAGAGAGAGAGAGAGAGATAGACAGATAAGAGAGTGAGAGAGATAGAGAGAGAGAGAGAGAGAGAGAGAGAGAGAGAGAGAGAGAGAGAGAGAGAGAGAGAGAGAGAGAGAGAGAGAGAGAGAGAGAGAGAGAGAGAGAGGTCTTAGTCATAGAGGTAAAGATAAGATACAATGATAAGCACCAAGCTGTCTGTCCCTGAACTTATCGATAACATTAATTCTACTGCATTGTTGGGTACGGCGGACTAAACGAATGGTAGGAATGGTAGGAATAGTATGAATAGTATGAAAACAGATGCCAGAATGAAAGGTAGGCGAGAGATAGGTAAGATAGAAGGATAGTCAAACATGGATAGGAGACTACCGGATACAGCCACAGACGCAAATAGTAGGAATAGGCTAAACAGACGTAAACGAATCTCAGGTTGAAAGGTATGGAATAAAGTTTAGAGGGAAGTGAGTGGTTTGGTGAGGTGTAAGCGTAAACAGAGGAAGAGGCAGATGTCAAGTTAAGGGCAAGTGTAACATTCTATATCTGAAGTTAAGTCAAGGGCAAGTGTAACATGCTATATCTGAAGTTAAGTCAAGGGCAAGTGTAACATTCTATATCTGAAGTTAAGTCAAGGGCAAGTGTAACATTCTATATCTGAAGTTAAGTCAAGGGCAAGTGTAACATTCTATATCTGAAGTTAAGTCAAGGGCAAGTGTAACATTCTATATCTGAAGTTAAGTCAAGGGCAAGTGTAACATTCTATATCTGAAGTTAAGTCAAGGGCAAGTGTAACATTCTATATCTGAAGTTAAGTCAAGGGCAAGTGTAACATTATATCTGAAGTTAAGTTAAGGGCAAGTGTAACATTCTATATCTGAAGTTAAGTCAAGGGCAAGTGTAACATTCTATATCTGAAGCTATATCTATATATTGTTATCATTAGACGATCTTCTTTAGCTTGGGCGAGTGTAACATTCTATATATAAAGCTATATCTATATCTGGTTACCATTAGACGATTTTCTTTAGCTTGTTATCTATCTTTAGGACTCAGAGGTGTTAAGAATGTGTCAATAAAGCATCTAATTAATATTGATCATTCATAAATCCATAAATCGTCTAAAGTTAGTCAGAATTATAGGTAAGAAAGGGCAACATTATACTGAAGGGGTTTAAAATCTCTATATAAAAAAGTATTAAAACGTACCGGTACTTTAGTATTAGACCTTCATCAAGCATATATAAACACCTCAAAGACCCTTTTCGATATAAATGTATCAATTTTGTCGCTGGTTCCTCCTAATTGTCAAATAGTTCACTCAATTGACCACTTGCGAGTTTCAGCCTATAAGGAAGTTGGAGCTTTAGACATTTATATATAACAAAATTACCAGCACCCCATACCATTAAACACATCATAGAAGACTGCATTTCACACAACCACTTACGCCAACAACACAATCTACACTCAATTAGAGCTCTGTGGGAAAGCCCGATCGTGGCCATGGCCTTTCTCAGGGACTCGGGGCTGTTCGGCCAGGCAGCTTAGGGAACAACAACAACAACAACAACAACATTACCAGCTAAAAGACGGTTGTAGTGCATTTATAAATACACACAATCAAATTCAGCAAACTTTCTATCCATCACCAACTCGTAAAATTTCTGTATTTTTCCTAAATATTGATTTTTACAGTTCCAACTTCATTATAGACCAAAATTCGCAAGTGGTCAATTTGAATTACTTTCCGACTCAAATACAGTGACATCGGCTTTACTGTACAAAAACTCAACCCACGTCAAGCTCCATACCTGTACTCCTTGGCTGTATTAATCAACCAGATACACTTCCCTACTGATATCCAATCTACTGTATATTCGCCCGACCGTACTCATATTCAATCACAACTTTCATCTAGATTTAAAGTACGTACATGCACACACATACCCAACTCTCTCCAGCTCTACCCCCCCCCCCCCTCTCTCTCTCTCTCTCTCTCTCTCTCTAACACACCCTATACTAATGTCACATGTTGTCCTGTGAACGAGTTTATCTTGTAATCTTATCTCAAGAAACACTGTACCTATTGTGTGCACTGATTGAACAAGGGACTAAAACTAAAATAGGTCAATGCTGTACAGTCGCGCTAAAAAGTGATGGCTCGGCACCAATTATGCTTCGATCAACATTTGGTATCAGCAATATTTACACATTTCTTCTTCTTGAGTGAAATATATAAACATGTTCCTACACTTACCCACCCTATTCAACATCTGACAGATATTAATACAGCATAGAGCGAGCCAAACGTAATGATAGCTGAGGCATAACTTATTAGCACCCCCGTACACTGTAAATAATATTGGGTATGAAAAGTTATTAAAGTGTCCTTAATATTCTACCCATTTAATCCCTTCAGCTCGATGACGTCTTTTAACCTTTGAATCTGGCTTACATTGGACGATTTTATGTAGTTTAAGAAGAACCTATATTGGGAGGATTCATTAAGATCGTTTTTACCCCTTCGAGTCGTAAGCGTACCGGTACCGGTATATTATAAACTAAAGAAAATCGTCGAATGGTGACCAGAATATGATAGAAATTACGTCATCGTGCTGAAGGAGTTAAGGTAAAATGGTGGTAATGAAACCATCTTATACAAGGATAGAGAGATAAATCACCATTAATATACCCAATGATTTTTGTAAACCTTTTTCATACCCTTTTCATCACTTAGCACCTACCATCATGTCCCCAAAAGTGCAATAGATGTTCTGTAAAATACAGTAGACATGTATTGCATAAGAGTGTATTGCTTGCCCACGTCCATGCTGTGAGGCGTATACAATAGTTTGTTAGTCAAGTCAGGTTTTACACACACACACACACACACACACACACACACACACACACACACACACACACACACACACACACACACACACACACACACACACACACACACACACACACACACACACACACACACACACACACACACACACACACACACAGTCCCCCTTAACACTATCTGATGCGACGCTTATCATTATTTTGTTCAATGTTATAGTGTTTTGATTGTTTTTACCATGGTTGAGCAATATATTTTAGTTTGGCCCTATACTATAAAAAAAGCCTCCCAGACACCTTCCAAGCTCAATATATATATGATAAATTTTTCGGTAGAGAAGTGTACCCGCTCGCAATCTCTCGGCCTGAAAAAAAATGACACGAATGGGGTGAAGCGTTTTATAATCGCCCAACTAATGAATCGAAAAATCTTAAAATCTCCAAACTAATGGAGTAGAACAGGGACACGCCAAACAGACTCAGCAGTTTCTGTATGGAGACCAGTAACTCTAAGTCTCTAACCTCGACCTCTATATCTACAACTAACCGTTACCATACTCTATAATTTACATATCTCCATCTACCATTCCACCCTACATCCATAGTACAGTGGCGCTAATAAGTCATGCCACACCTGTCATTACGTTTTGCTCGCTTTGTGCTGTATTTATGTTTGTCAGATGCTGAATAAGGTGGGCAAGTGTAGGAACATGTTGGTATATCTCACTCAAAAAGAAGAAATCATGTGTAAATATTGCTGATACCAATTATAGATCAAAACATAATTGGTGCGGAGACATCACTTATTAGCCCTACTGTACTCTAAGTGGTTTGGGGATAAGTGCATTCACCTTCTACATTATCATACACAGATTTTGTTTTGTTTTGCCTATTAACCCCGTCTGTAACGACGACGTGTTTTTTATTTAATTCAAACTATCTTTAGACGATTTCATGAAGCTTAAGAAGGATTTGTGGTAGTAAAAAGGGTTAATTAGGATATTTCGAAGCCTGTGAATTGCTGGAGGTTCATAAATTGAATAAAATCGTCTATTACTAGCCAGCGTAAAATATAAAAGACGGAACTGGTACTAGACGGGTTAATTTACATGGTGCGGGGTAAGTAAATTTACCTCCTATCTTAACCATGTGTATATTTTACTTATTTGTATCTACCACATAGGGTAAAGGCTGGTCCTGTCCAGAGTGAGGTTTGGCATCCTCTACACAACCTTGGCCGTTTCTGTCTGCCTCTTTTCCAGTACCGGTACTACTTTTCCTACTTCGGGGACGGGTGGCTAGGAATCCTCCTCCCCTAATAAAATGTACCTACTAGACGAGACATAGAAAGGGGCGAAAGAACGCGAAAGTGGTCCCGAACCCTAAGAATTGACACTTTTAATGTTTCTGTTCCGGCGCTGTCTCGAGTCGGCCACCCCCAGCTATGGGGTATGTGCCTGATTATATACATATCAACCACACTGCCCACACATCTCTGTCGTTCTTTCCTACTCACACTTTTCTCGTCTATCTATTAATTCATCTATGGTATTACATAACCCTACTTAACCCTCTCTCCACTCGCATACTGGTACTTACAAGAGAGGATATGTATGCTTTTGCCTCTCGCCAAGCTTATCTTATGCTTGTATTCTTAAACAATTGTTTCCCCTTGCAGCGCCTGATACCGAACAAATATACTGTGGGAATTATGGTTGTTTACAGACTAATTAGCATGTCCATTTCTAAAGATAACGACCTTTTCCAAGTTATTTCGTCCATTAACGTCGCTGCGAAGGGAATATACCTGCTTAAGAATACCACTCTAACTTCTAATCCCCATTTTACTCACCCACATCTACATTGTTAATATTATTTCGTTGTTTTTATGGTCACAGGATAAGCATTAAGACCGCCAACATAATATTGTAATTTTAACAGTCACAAACATACTTCACCTTTCACCCTTCCTGTACCCACGACGTCTTTATAATTTTACTTCAGCTACATTTAGACGATTTTATGCAGCTTAGGAAGGATAATTGTATCTAAAAGGATGAATAGAGATAGTCTGTAGTCAATTCATGGGTAGACGTTCTTCTTCAGCTGAATAAAATCGTCAATATTTAGCCAGAATATAATGAAAAGGACGTCACCAGTACTGAACGGGTTAACATTACTAGTTGTTTACTGTCTTATTGTAGTAACCTAAACTTGAATACAGTTCATATATAGATAGCAATAAATTATAAAAGGCAGGGACTCAGTTTTCGTTCCAGCCACCCTAGTTCCTATACCCAGCAACCCAGCGGACTCACTCACTCACTCACACACACACACACACAGACACAGACACACACACACTCTCTCTCACACACACAGACACACACACACTATACCCCCCACTGTGACCTACGCCAGTAAGAGGGGCCTCATCACTCACCCACCAGGATCCCACCACCGCCTCAACTAGACAACTATCATACCGTACCTGAAATTTTCGCCCCATTTCTGTCAATTTTAAGACCTTTCGTGCCATTTAGGTGTCGATTTTTTTCCTGGCGAGCGATAGAAAGCCTGTAATTTAAGAGGAACCGGCCTTCGGCCGGGAAATTTATCTACCGAAAAATGTACAGGTAGAGAAATGTAAACATTTATCTTGTAAGGGGGTCAAGGGGGTGTAATTTTTTAGCTTGATGGAGGTCTAGGGAACAAACTAAAAACCTCCCCTTAATCATTCACCCACCAGGACCCCACCACCGCCTCTCCTATCATACTGTACCGGCAATCACCCACAGAACCATATTAGTACAACCTTCTTAGTGGACCTGATGATAGATTGGGAGCAGTGCGGGAGGAAGGGGATATGGAAGAGGAGAATAATAATCAAAGTGCTCCTCCTCATATGGTGTTTAAGCATACGATTTGACCAAACAAACTTCCAATCAAAACATGTTAAATTGACCTGATGATAGATTGGGAGCAGGGCGGGAGGAAGGGGAAATTTATATCAACAAAGTGCTCCTCCTCATATGGTGCTCAAGTTTATATTGACCTGATGATAGATTGGGAGCAGAATGGAGGAGAGGGGGGGGGGGGGATAGATAGATAAATAAATAGATAAGAGATAGATAGATAGATAGAGAGAGAGAGAGTGAGTGAGAGAGAGAGAGTATCAGAGGGTAGGGAACATAAAGCTGTCTAGGGGGTACAATATAATGGGGTTGTAAGTTCATTGGTATAGCAGTGCGAGACTATTATTTTGTATTATCTCTCTCTCTCTCTCTCTCTCTCTCTCTCTCTCTCTCTCTCTCTCACAAACAATATATTAAAGACTAAATTAATTGAATGATTAATGACAAATGTGCTTTGGGTATCCTTCGAACTAAATTTGGTATTCCTTTAAGAAAACAATCTGAAATTATATGATAGTCAGTGGTTAATAAAGCCTAATTTCTGGCTAACTCGAAAACATTCTTCCTAAACTGCAGAGAATCGTTAAATAATCAACGAAGTAGTGCGAATAAGCGTTGCACGGCACCGAAGTTGTCGTCAAACTCTGTTAATCACCCAGCCGCTCTAAACCCTTCTCCTTTCTAGTCGTCCTCCCCATGACAAATCTTTCGCCTGATCAAGTACAACACGCAGAACATCAAGAGTGAGACGAGTGGTAATAAATCTCTTGTCAACAACCAACAAGAAATTTAGTACGGTACCGCTCAAAAATGGTACCGCTCAAAAATGGGGGCACCGTATTTAAGCCGTTCAGTACCAGTTCCGTCCTTGTATATTTTATTCTGGCTACGACTAGACGATCATATTTAGCTTAGGAAGAGCTCTTAACAATTGACAGGCTTCGAATTATCTTAATTAACTTTTTTGTTTACTAACATAGATTCTTCTTAAGCTGCACAAAAGAGTCTAAATATAGCTAAAAATATAAAATATGTATAAATACAAAAAAGACGTCGCCGGTACAGGAGTTAAAGGGCTAAACACCTGCAGGAAGAGCCAGCCGACCTCTCTCACTACAAGCATCCCTTCCAAGAATCCTTACAGAGGCACGTCAAAGAGTGGTGTCCAGTGGTGTCAATGGTTGTAATATTTATACACCAGTTGACTAACAAGGGGTTGGTGTTGGGCATTGGTGATGACCACGCAGGATGGTATGCATCTGCTTAACCCCTTCCGTATATATGCAGTACATTATATATAATATATATATATAATTATATATATATATATCTATATATATATATATATATATATATATATATATATATATATATATATATATATATATATATATAATAATAACATTTAAAACACAGGTTTTGTTTGTGTATATTTCACTGTGGTAATGTTAGACGATTGCATAGTTACCAAGGGTCTGTGTGAAACAAAGAGTAAATAAATATACGTTTCATTAATTTTATACCAAGAATATAATTAATATACGTTTCGTTCATTTAATATCAAGGAGTTAATTAAATAAACGTGTCATTCATTTATTACCAAAGAGTAAACAACATATAAGTTTCATTCGTTTATTAACCCCTTCTGTACCAGTGACCTGTTTATAACTTTATTCTGGCTACTATTAGACGATTTTATTCAGCTTGAAAAAGTCTCCAGCAATTAACTACGGTATGTCTATTAACCCTTTTTACTACTACAGATCCTTCTTACACGCACACAATCGTCTAAATATAGCTAGAGTACAATTTACCCCTTCAGCACGTTGACGTAAGGTTAATCAAATTGTGGTTAGCATTAGACGATTCTATTTAGTTCATAATCTATCTCTAGGACTCGAAAGGGTAAATACGATCTCAATAAACCCTCTGAATAACATAGATCCTTCATAAACTCCATAACATCGTCTAATTACAACCAGATTCCAATGTAAAATGGCATCATCGTGGTGAAGGGGTTAAAAAGACGTCGCTGGTACAGAAGGGGTTAATCTCTGGATAAAAAATATATCTGGCTAAACGAAGCGACTTCTCTCCTCGGCCCTCCAAGCACAAAACAACATTCTCGGTAGAGGCGCGTCCAAGTGTAGTGTCCAGTTGTGTCGGGCGGCCTATAATATACAAGCTTACTAAGGAGGGGTTGGTGGGGTGTAATAGTGATGGACGCACTGCTTAACATTGGCAAACACACACACACACACACACACACACACACACACACACACACACACACACACACACACACACACACACAGACATTTGGGCAAGTCTCCTAACGGTGTAGCCTCTGTTCACCTAGCAGTATAAATAGGAACCTGGAATAAGTGGACGAAGTTGTGACGTCCCATCTGGGGTTGGTGTTCGGTTACAAGGTGAGATGGGTATCGTACTGGTCAACCTAAGCTACTGGTCAACCTAAGCCTTCGGGTGAGAATGGTACCGTACAGATTAACCCTAAGCCTTCGTTTCCAGATGTCGCCAATTGGCAAAAAAACAGACTACACACACATCCACAGCCATTCCAACGATACATAAAACACTTAACATGCATTTCACGCAATACATTCCCAGTTAAGGAGGCGCGATAATAATGAGCTTAGCTCGCATTGCGTAGATTCCCCTTGACGAACAAGTGAGTGAATACACACACACACACACTCACAGTACCGGTAATCACAATGTTGTAACCTTTATATTGTGAACCAAAGGTACTATTAACTCTGGATATTTGCTAAACCGTTTTAACTACATTGAAGACGAAGGTCAATGAGTAAATATCATTGTTGATTGAGCATATACGGGTATTTACTTCCTACTTTTTGTCCGTACTTGTTGAGTTAGCGCTTAAATTTAGCAAGCATATAGGCTACATTAGTACAGTTTGACCTAGATTATATCAAAAGTATTGTATTCTGCAAAGCTACAAACCTAATGGTACATACAGTACATACCAAACCTTGCAAAAGGTAAAGAGTTTATATATATTGGCATACAGTACTTTTTACTGAAACACGGGTTGCATTTACCTTAGAGTTTTAGGTCATTCCGAGGTTCTGCTATATTTTTTACGATATTAAGCCAAAGTTTGGAAAGCAATAATTATTGCTATAATTATTAAAACTATGGTCAAACACTTCTAATGTGTTAAAGCATGGGTGATTTTGTGTGTTTGTGATTTTTTAGGTATATGTCCAACCACATTCCATGAGTTTTACGAAGGAAAACTTAATTAAAGGAAAACTTCATCAAAGAAAAACTTGATCGAAGGGAAAAATTTAACTGAAAGAAAACTTAATCGTAAGAACGTTAGGCTGATAGAAAACAGTAATAGTTATGTAACCATGCACCAATATACACAGACGTAGTGTAAATTTCTATATATACTTTCCTGCTTAACCCCTTCTGCACCAGCGACGTCTTTTGAGGTATATTCTGGCTACTATATGACGAATTTATTCAGTTTAAAAGGGGCTTCCAGCAATTAATAGGCTACTATAGGTAGCGCCAGCGAACTTGACAATAATCTTGACCCCTTAACGTTTTATAACGCAAAAATGAATGAAAGCAATCAGGCTGGCGTTTTTATCATTTGGGAAGAGTCTGTTAGGAAATAGGTGTGGATATTTACAGCCAGTTTGCTGTAGGCCCTTTTGAGTTACAGAGAGGTCAGGGATCAAGATTATTGCAAGTTCGTTGGCGCTACCTATACCACAGATCCTTGTTAAACTACACAAAATAGCCAGTCGCCAGTACAGAAGGGGTTAACCTCCAGCCGTCAGTACCCATAAATAAAGGTAGAGAGGTAGTGGGGAGACGGGCCTGCATATGTAAGTAGGCAGGTGAGTACAGGTGACCACTTGGACCAACGGTACATCCCTTATTTACACATACCTGCACGCTCAACACTAATATATACATACATACATACATACTGTACACGTATACACTGACATATACATACAAACAAACACACACACACACACAATCTAGCTCTCTCTCTCTCTCTCTCTCTCTCTCTCTCTCTCTCTCTCTCTCTCTCTCTCTCTCTCTCTCTCTCTCTCTCTCTCTCTCTCTCTCTCTCTCTCACAAACAATATATTAAAGACTAAATTAATTGAATGATTAATGACCAATGTGCTTTGGGTATCCTTCGAACTAAATTTGGTATTCCTTTAAGAAAACAATCTGAAATGATATGATAACACCACACACCATGGGTCAAACATACAAGGCTGACCATCCACTACTATACCCCACCAAGCGACAACACCACACACCATGGGTCAAACATACAAGGCTGACCATCCACTACTATACCCCACCAAGCGACAACACCACACACCATGGGTCAAACATACAAGGCTGACCATCCACTACTATACCCCACCAAGCGACAACACCACACACCATGGGTCAAACATACAAGGCTGACCATCCACTACTATACCCCACCAACAACAACAACCACACACCATGGGTCAAACATACAAGGCTGACCATCCACTACTATACCCCACCAAGCGACAACACCACACACCATGGGTCAAACATACAAGGCTGACCATCCACTACTATACCCTACCAAGCGACAACACCACACACCATGGGTCAAACATACAAGGCTGACCATCCACTACTATAACCCCACCAAGCGACAACACCACACACCATGGGTCAAACATACAAGGCTGACCATCCACTACTATACCCCACCAAGCGACAACACCACACACCATGGGTCAAACATACAAGGCTGACCATCCACTACTATACCCCACCAAGCCAAACATACAAGGCTGACCATCCACTACTATACCCCACCAAGCGACAACACCACACACCATGGGTCAAACATACAAGGCTGACCATCCACTACTATACCCCACCAAGCCAAACATACAAGGCTGACCATCCACTACTATACCCCACCAAGCGACAACACCACACACCATGGGTCAAACATACAAGGCTGACCATCCACTACTATACCCCACCAAGCCAAACATACAAGGCTGACCATCCACTACTATACCCCACCAAGCGACAACACCACACACCATGGGTTCAAACATACAAGGCTGACCATCCACTACTATACCCCACCAAGCCAAACATACAAGGCTGACCATCCACTACTATACCCCACCAAGCCAAACATACAAGGCTGACCATCCACTACTATACCCCACCAAGCGACAACACCACACACCATGGGTCAAACATACAAGGCTGACCATCCACTACTATACCCCACCAAGCGACAACACCACACACCATGGGTCAAACATACAAGGCTGACCATCCACTACTATACCCCACCAAGCGACAACACCACACACCATGGGTCAAACATACAAGGCTGACCATCCACTACTATACCCCACCAAGCGACAACACCACACACCATGGGTCAAACATACAAGGCTGACCATCCACTACTATACCCCACCAAGCGACAACACCACACACCATGGGTCAAACATACAAGGCTGACCATCCACTACTATACCCCACCAAGCGACAACACCACACCATGGGTCAAACATACAAGGCTGACCATCCACTACTATACCCCACCAAGCGACAACACCACACACCATGGGTCAAATATACAAGGCTGACCATCCACTACTATACCCCACCAAGCGACAACACCACCACCATGGGTCAACATACAAGGCTGACCATCCACTACTATACCCCACCAAGCGACAACACCACACACCATGGGTCAAATATACAAGGCTGACCATCCACTACTATACCCCACCAAGCGACAACACCACACACCATGGGTCAAACATACAAGGCTGACCATCCACTACTATACCCCACCAAGCCAAACATACAAGGCTGACCATCCACTACTATACCCCACCAAGCCAAACATACAAGGCTGACCATCCACTACTATACCCCACCAAGCCAAACATACAAGGCTGACCATCCACTACTATACCCCACCAAGCCAAACATACAAGGCTGACCATCCACTACTATACCCCACCAAGCCCAACATACAAGGCTGACCATCCACTACTATACCCCACCAAGCCAAACATACAAGGCTGACCATCCACTACTATACCCAACCAAGCCAAACATACAAGGCTGACCATCCACTACTATACCCCACCAAGCCAACACAGTGGTCAACCTGCCTTATACCAGGTCCTCTTTACACAGTACACACACATCTCTAACCCGGACTTAAGTATATAATTCCTTTAAGAGGGGATGGAGTGTTTTTTCTAGACTCCTTTATCCCTCATTGTTTAGCCCCATTGTTTTTGAGATTTTAAGACGTTCGCCTCATTAGTTTGGCAATTTTAAGAACTTTCGCTCCATTTCTGTCAATTTCAAGACCTTTCGTGCCATTTAGGTGTCCTTTTTTTTCCTGGCGAGCGATAGCGAGCCTGTAATTTAAGAGGAATCGGCCTTCGGCCGGGACATTTTTCTACTGAAAAATTTACAATTTATCTTGAAAGTGGGTCTGGGGGGTGTAAATTTAAGCTTGATGGAGGTCTAGGGAACAAACTAAAAACGAGGTCCTCTTTACACACCACACAGACGCCTCTAACCCAGACATGATTAGGGATTTATTAGAATATATGAAGATGCATTTAATCCCTTTACGTGGCATTAAGGCAAACTGTAGAGCGTAACTTTAACTTTCGCTTAATAATTAGGCTATTCGTGGTACAGTTGGGTATTCGTGGTGCAGTTGGGTATTCGTGGTGCAGTTGGGTATTCGTGGTGCAGTTGGGTATTCGTGGTGCAGTTGGGTATTCGTGGTACAGTTGGGTATTCGTGGTACAGTTGGGTATTCGTGGTGCAGTTGGGTATTCGTGGTGCAGTTGGGTATTCGTGGTACAGTTGGGTATTCGTGGTACAGTTGGGTATTCGTGGTGCAGTTGGGTATTCGTGGTGCAGTTGGGTATTCGTGGTACAGTTGGGTATTTGTGGTGCAGTTGGGTATTCGTGGTGCAGTTGGGTATTTGTGGTGCAGTTGGGTATTCGTGGTGCAGTTGGGTATTCGTGGTGCAGTTGGGTATTCGTGGTGCAGTTGGGTATTCGTGGTGCAGTTGGGTATTCGTGGTGCAGTTGGGTATTCGTGGTGCAGTTGGGTATTCGTGGTGCAGTTGGGTATTTGTGGTGCAGTTGGGTATTCGTGGTGCAGTTGGGTATTTGTGGTGCAGTTGGGTATTCGTGGTACAGTTGGGTATTCGTGGTGCAGTTGGGTATTCGTGGTGCAGTTGGGTATTCGTGGTGCAGTTGGGTATTCGTGGTGCAGTTGGGTATTCGTGGTGCAGTTGGGTATTCGTGGTACAGTTGGGTATTCGTGGTGCAGTTGGGTATTCGTGGTGCAGTTGGGTATTCGTGGTACAGTTGGGTATTCGTGGTGCAGTTGGGTATTCGTGGTGCAGTTGGGTATTCGTGGTGCAGTTGGGTATTCGTGGTACAGTTGGGTATTCGTGGTACAGTTGGGTATTCGTGGTGCAGTTGGGTATTCGTGGTGCAGTTGGGTATTTGTGGTGCAGTTGGGTATTCGTGGTACAGTTGGGTATATAGTAC
This sequence comes from Paralithodes platypus, assembly GCA_032716605.1. Lineage (NCBI taxonomy): Eukaryota > Metazoa > Arthropoda > Malacostraca > Decapoda > Lithodidae > Paralithodes > Paralithodes platypus. The sequence goes on along the minus strand of CM064485.1, from coordinate 5,455,966 downwards.
ATAATTAGATTGGTATCCAATATTTGATAGATATGAATCGTGATCTTGTGCTGGACTTATAACTCAGGTTCGAATCCCGGTAGGATCACATGCTTTCATTAATTTCGTTGGGTGGCGTTTGGTGTTGGAGTGCAATAAATAAATTAAATTACATAGGCCTATTAAATAATAATAACTAGAATTAAGGGACTCTGTTTTTGCCCAAAGTTTGAATAGTCTCTCGTTACCATACACAAAATTAACGAGCTGCATCGAACCCTAGAAGGATACTACGCCACACAATCAGGGGTCAAAACACACAAGGTTCAGCCAGTCAGAGGTGAGAGGCTGCCTTATATGAGATCCTCTTTACACAACACCAAACAACCTCTCACCCGGACATCCAAGGGAATTTAACACATGATCAACACTAGGCTTATCTGATCCCACATTTGGGGGGATCATCGTGTTATATATATTTTTTATTTACCCCCCCCCCCCACTAATAATATTGCTATGTTTTGTTTTATGTTTTTCTTTTAGTTCCCCTTACACTTCCTACAAGCTAAACAAATATATAAATAAAATCTCCCCTCCCCTTGTATGCTAAATTTGTACATTTTTCGGTAAAACAAATTCTTGGCCGATGGCCAAATATTCATAAATTTTAGGCTCGCAATCGCTCGTCAGGAAAAAAACTCGACACTTAATGGGGGCGAAAACATCTTACAGTCGCCACACAAACGGGGCAAAATCGGGTAAAATCGTTGAATTAATGGGGCAAAACGTTATACGGGTCAAACCAGAGGTGAAGTTTCCCTATACGAGATCCTCTTTACACAACACACCAAACCAACCCCCTCTCTCTCTCTTCCATCCGGACATCCAACTCTCTTTCTTTTAACACATTCAGTACCGGTGACGTCTTTTATATTTGATCTCAGCTCCAGTTAGACGATATTATGAAGATTAGGAAGGATAGAAGGTAACTAAAGCAGTTATTGATTTGGTCTGTAACCTTTAATGGGGCATCCAGCTCTCTTGGATTCAACCTTTCTAACAAGATCACATAATATTAATTATATTTTGGTTACCATTAATCACATAGCTAAGTCACATATGTGGCGTTCGCCACAATCGGCTAGTGGCACCGAAGAGCGCACCGCCCTTCGTTGTTGCTTGAAAACGATGTTTTTTAGCTTATACTCAACCTCTAGGACTCTAAAGAGCAAATACGATCTCGATAGACCCTCTAAATAACATAGGACTCTTAATATACACAAAATCGTTTAACTGCAGCCAGACTAAAAGTTAAAACGGCGTCCTCGAGCTAAAAGATAAAAAGGCGACAAGATCATCCCCCCCCCCTCAAAAAAATAAAAATATATATATATATATATATATATATATATATATATATATATATATATATATAAGTCCAGGTATAACAAAATATACCTTCACTGCACACTAACCTTTCACCTTGACCTCAGTGGAATTATAAGGGCTTTACCAGTTAAGTCTGTGGGCAAGGATATGAAGAGAATGTAATGTGGGGGTCTTTAATTCTGGTACGTTGTGAAGCCACGAACTGATTGAATGAACCTCCGAGATGCAAATACCATGTAGAAAATTAATAGGGACCTGCAGTTCAACTCGAAACAGATTCGAAAGGTACCGGTATGTGTCAGCATTGAAAACCTCGACTGTACAAATATATAAATGGCTAAACTAATTGTTCAACATTTACAGTATACCTTGTTGTATTTATGCCTCTTTTTATTTCTGTATCCACCAATCTATATCTGTCAGGGCACTTAATCCCTGGGCGCCATATTGTTTCTGACTACCTGGTTCCCTTATGTCGCTACTCTCTATATCTGTCAGGGCACTTAATCCCTGGGCGCCATATTGTTTCTGACTACCTGGTTCCCTTATGTCGCTACTCTCTATATAAAGACACTCGGTACTGGTCACTACCGACCAGACCAAACAAAAATCCTTATACACACTTATAAGGCTTTTTCCTTTTTCATGATCGCAAATAAGCAAGTGAATAAATATCCCCGCGCAAAAACAACATCAGCAGACCATATACACAGGATAAACCAACACACACACACACACACCTGACCTCTGCATACCATAAACAACACCACTAAAAACCGCAGCCAATCACAAAAACACATCTCCCAAACTGCCGATCCGGGACGTTACATACTGTATGCAAGCCCTACGGGGGGAACTCCGGGTGCGTTTGTTTGTTCATTGTTTGTCGTTGCTTGTACAATCGGCCAAATAAGTGATGTCCCGGCAACAAACATATTTTGTTCTATAATTAATATCAGTGAAATACCGGAGTTATCGATCGCAACCATGCCGAGCCAAAAATAAAAAAAAACATGGCATAACAATCAGCAATATCTAAACAGGCTTTCTTCTTTTCGAGTGAGATATACGAACATACGAACATGGCCCTACAGTTACCCACCCTATTCAACATCTGACAGACATTAATACAGTCCAGAGCGAGCCAAACGTAATGACAGCTGATATATGACTTATTAGCGCTACCGCACACTCGGATGCCATAGTCTCTAGCCCACACATAATGTACACTCGGATGCCATAGTCTCTAACCCACACATAATGTACACTCGGATGCCATAGTCTCTAGCCCACACATAATGTACACTCGGATGCCATAGTCTCTAACCCACACATAATGTACACTCGGATGCCATAGTCTCTAACCCACACATAATGTACACTCGGATGCCATAGTCTCTAACCCACACATAATGTACACTCGGATGCCATAGTCTCTAACCCACACATAATGTACACTCGGATGCCATAGTCTCTAACCCACACATAATGTACACTCGGATGCCATAGTCTCTAACCCACACATAATGTACACTCGGATGCCATAGTCTCTAACCCACACATAATGTACACTCGGATGCCATAGTCTCTAACCCACACATAATGTACACTCGGATGCCATAGTCTCTAACCCACACATAATGTACACTCGGATGCCATAGTCTCTAACCCACACATAATCATACATATTCGAGGACTTTACCTATTGTTATTTATGGAAGTATATCTCTGGAAACGAATATATGGATAATTATAATTGTCTATACATTAAGGGGAGGTTTCTAGTTTGTTTCCTACTCCTCCACCAATCTTAAAATTTCACCCCCTTGACCCCCTTTCAATATAAATTTGTACATTTTTCGGTAGAAAAATGTCCCGGCCGAAGGCCGATTACTCTTAAATTACAGGCTCGCTATCGCTCGCCAGGATAACATCGACACCTAAATAGCACGAAAGGTCTTAAAATTGACAGAATAGGGCGGAAATTCTTAAAAATCACCAAACTAATGGGGCAAACGTCTTAAAATCTCAAAAGCAAAGGGGCTAGACATGAGGGAGAAAGGGGTCAAGAAAAAAGTCCCTCAAGTGGAAATCTCCCCTTAACTACAAAACATATATTTATAAGTAATATCTACCTAAAATCAATTGAGATAGTTATAAGTACCGTACATAAAGAAAAACACGGGAGGTACACTAATGCATATGAGTGGGCTAGAAACTATGGTATCCACGTATACCTTCTGATACGATGGCATTATTTTCATTTTAGTGATTTTCCAACAGCTAACATTATAAGAGAAGATTAATTGAGTTTACCCCGTTCCAGCTGGGTCGGCTTCTTGGGAGAAATTATGATATTTTGTCGAATTATTATTGAGGATGTTCTTTGTTTAAGCCATTATCGAGCACCGTATTATAGTTTGGCCCCAAGGCTAACAAACACTCTTCTCAAACTTCCTTCAAACTAAACAATGCTAACCGAGACCAATGTGTTTTAAGTTACAGGCTCGCTATCGCTCGCCCAGAAGAGTCAACACCTTAATGAGGTGAAGCGTCGTATTATCGCCAAGCAAATGAGGTGAACCATCTGAAAATCCCCAAACAAATGCCAAATGGAGTGAAACAGGGAGGGTAAAAAAGATCCACCTCGCACCAGATAGTGATAAAGAAGGCAGAATCAGTTAATGGGAGATGGGTCGTTTCTCTATCTGGTCATCCTTCTTTCTCATGCTTAATCCCATTAGTTTTCAGATTTTAAGACGTTCGCCTCATTAGTTTTTCGATTATGAGACCTTTCTTCTCGTTCTATATTAACATCAAGACCTTCCGTGCCATTTAGGCATCTATGTATTTCCTGGAGAATGATAACGAGCTGGTCATTTTGGAGGGAGCGGCCGAAAAACATTTATCTCGAAGAGGGATCTAGAGCATATTCTATTCAGGTTGATGGAGGTCTAGGGAGGAAACTAAAACAATAATAAATAAATAAATAAATAAACTAATAAATACCCCCTACCCCCTTAACGTACCCATAACGCCCTGGCCAGGCTTTAACAAACACCCACATCTATGTTCGTACCTTACAGTCTTGATTGATTCTCTCTCTCTTTCTTGAACACAAAGCTATAAACAATGAACTTCCACCTATTATTGTCACTCTCTTTCGCACACACACTATCAAACTATCCATATCTACAGTATCTAGCCTCTCTCTCTCTCTCTCTCTCTCTCTCTCTCTCTCTCTCTCTCTCTCTCTCTCTCTCTCTCTCATACCCACTTCCCCTTTACAAATACCCAATGTACCAACACTGACATACCCATTAAACACTAACTATCTTTTTCAAGTAGTCTCTCTCTCTCTCTCCTCTCTCTCTCTCTCTCTCTCTCTCTCAGCCTCAATATGAACACAACACGCAACCATGGCTGGAAATTAGAATTGAAAAGGGTTCACCACTAGTATCTGTGGAAACTTTTTCACATACAAGATCTGTTCTACCTGGAACAAACTTCCCTCCGAAGTTGTAAATAGTTCTTTATATTAGTAGAGCAGTTCAAGGACAGAGTAGATAGTATTTTGAACACTTTGTAAAGAGTGTAGTGCACTAAACAGTCTACCGGTATCTCTCCTTCCACTTAGAGTATCTCCTCTGAATGGACCGCAGGGTCTCTAAGATACTAATTATTCCTTGTAACTCCCCTTACAGATACCTCATGTACCAACCATGACACAGCCATTAACCACTAACTCAACCACTTACCCACTATATTACTCACTTAACGACCCCGGAACACAGTACAAACCAATTGTATTAGTATTATCAAGTTAATTATTTATGTAACCCATTCAGTACCGGTGACATTTGTTAAATATTTATTACTATAATTGTATATAATTGAATAATATTGCATGACTTTAAAAAAAAAAATCAGAGTTAACATGGATCTGGAACACGAAATATCTCTATTTAGGAAAAAAATGATGACCAATGATGCTGATCAATTCACACCAACTAGATAAAGAAAGATATTCGACTTAGTTCACATGACAATATTAGTCTACTGTAGATTCGCAAGACATAGATTAAATGTGACTTTCTAAACAAATATTCGTTTAGCATACCCCAATCCAAATGCAAAAATATACTACTCATACGAAATCCAAATTATGGCTTGCTGAATATGGAATGTTTGTCAAATGTCTTCTTATTTTCTATCCTTTCCTTCCACTTTCCCTTACTTTCAGAATTGCCATCTCTACTAGAATTTAGTCCTGACCACCTCGCTGGGATCGTAAGGTCTGTGTGTCCAGTGTGTATATGTAAATCGTTGTAAGTTTATGTAAATCAAGTGCAAAAGACGAATGTGTGTGGTACAGAGAGAGAGAGAGAGAGAGAGAGAGAGAGAGAGAGAGAGAGAGAGAGAGAGAGAGAGAGAGAGAGAGAGAGAGAGAGAGAGAGAGAGAGAGAGAGAGACTATTCAGTAGCCATTTATGCTAACAATATTACCTACTTACACTAATTAGCATATTTTAACTATGGCCAAATTAACCACAGCCTGATTTACTGTCTCTTTAAACTTGTACTCTGCGCTATAAACAAAATGCAGGGAATAAAATGGGTATGAAAAAGGCATATACAATTATTGGGGATATTGATGGCGAGTTAACTTTCTGTCCTTATATTTCTGTAGATCGGTATATTACCGTACTATCAATATACCTATATAAGGGTATTTGGGAGAAGAAAAAAAATCGAGACTTGAATGGAGTAAAGCGTCTTATCACCAAACTAATGGGGTGAAACTTCTTATACTCTCCAAACTAAGGAGCGAAACAGGGAAGGTCCAATAAGCTTCCCTTGGACCAAAATAGAGTTAAGGTAGAGAAATTGACTGTTTGTGTGACTGAAAAACATTAGATTTATATTGCAAGCTCACAAGGTTTGACATTTTCTCTATTCTAAGTTATTCATATTTCTAAATCTGCTGCAGCTGTTTTGTTATACGACACAATGCTCTGTGTGTGTGTGTGGGGGGGGGGGGGTTGAGCAAGTGGTAGATAACTAGAAACACCGAATATATGCCGGTAACATACATGTATGTGTAAATAAAGAGAGAGAGAGAGAGAGAGAGAGAGAGAGAGAGAGAGAGAGAGAGAGAGAGAATGAGTAAGCAAGGAGGAGAGCTAACGAGAGTGAGAGTGAGTGGGTTGAAGTGCCTGTTGTCATATTGGGTATGTTCCGGACACCAAGACACATTCCCGGATATAACATGGTTCAGTGGGTTGTCTGATGGTGATGGACTCTAGACTACCCTCCATGCCAATGTCACTTTCACTGGAGTTCTCGAAAAGAGGTTCCAGTCCTGACGTTATTCTTGACTTGCAGTGTGCTGGAAAATGGATATTTGTCGTGATCGTGTACCGGTACATAGCCTTTAACTGTGTTGGTGGTGTAATGGTTTAGATGCTTATGTTTTGGATGTGGTGTCCCGAGTTCGAATCCCGGGAGGACCATATGCTTTCATTAATTTATTCAAGTGTATTGGGGTTTGTAATGGAAGATAAATGTTTAAAACGGCGTGTTCCTTAAATAATAATCCAGGAGGGTTTATCGCCTCTGAAGTCCTTGTTCAACTAACTTTAACTTTCACTGCATCCTGTACACTCAACGACATAAATCCGGGCCCAATAAAAACTCATGAACTGCAAAAATGAACCTCCGTAAATAGTAGGTAAGCCCAAAATAATGGGGATATTCGATTCTGTTCGGGAGAATTTCGAAAACTTAGGCCCCAATTTATGTCGTTGATGTTTATTTGATGACAAATATAATAGCTATGGCTAGCCCTAGCTATTATATTATGTCGTTGAGTACACATTCCAGGATATTTATAATGTTAAACCAATTCGGATATTTTAACTTTTAGAGCCAAGTTCTGAAGCATCTGGGCAATAATATATTATTGTAGTGTCTCGTTTGCTTTTATACACTGATTCAAATGGGTGCATCGCCATTTATGTTCTTGATTATACACTCACATCAATCGTGGTCTCATGTTTTCGAAGCTATACCGAACCGAATCGAATCTTCTCATAAATATTTTACCTAACATATGCAATTCTCAACATCCGAAACTAATAAAAAAATTATAATGTAAATATAGTGTCTTTTATGCCACAAAACGTTCCTAATTTCTCGTCAAAAACACCTGCTTAAACAGTATATTGTGTTCCGCGTCGCACAACACTACAGTATAAACAGAGACTAATTCACGAGCACGCAAAGTAATATAAATCAGCCTTGTTGATGTCCTTATGAGTCAAAAGATCACTTCCTCAGGATTAATTTGGAGAGAGAGAGAGAGAGAGAGATTACATGTGAATCATGAGTAGTAGAATACATAATCATAATTATCATAACACTGCATAGATGAATGTTTAATTCATGGAAGAGGGGCAAAGCAGATCTATATACATTATACCGATATATATATATATATATATACTGTATATATATATAACAGATATACACACAAATAAAACAAAGATAGATAGATAGTTACATAGAAATAGATAAATAGATATATATAGATAAATAGATAGAGAGAAAGAGTGAGAGTCCGTCATTGTTAGTGACGTCACACTAGGATAACTTAAACAATGCAGGCTATTATACTGTGGGAGAGTCATTCAGGCGTTCATCAAGGAGTTCCAGACAACTAGTGTGTGTGTGTGTGTGTGTGTGTGTGTGTGTGTGTGTGTGTGTGTGTGTGTGTATGTGAGTTTCGATAATAGACGTGATACTATACAGCATACCGGTACAGTACCATACAAATATAATAATTATAAAGTAAATAATGTACATTAATTGGTGCTACTGCATAGGGTGGACAATTCTGATTGCCTAGAATAGGGGACTTTAAGGAATGTAAATCCATCTATATATCTATATATCTATATATATCTATATATATATATATATATATATGAATATACGGTATGTTGTTTCCATTTTGCTCTGCGTTTGGTACAAAACCCATAAATTATAATACAGGAAAATTGCCAACATGTTGTTGCATTGCTATTATGCGAACCCAATATTTCAGATGTATATTAATGTCAATATTTTAAAATAAACTTCAGTCGAGGTCAACACTAGTAATATAAAGTATGAGACTCGATTTATCAATTTACAACAACGTCTCTGAGGTGTACAATATGTCAATCCCCACAACGTCGTTTTAGAAATTAAATGTCCGATCTCAGCATTGTATTAGTACCTCGTATGCCTGGCAACTTCAAAATAGCTCCTTGGATAAACCTGGTCTGATCTCTGGGTGTTAAAGTATCTCTGTAGCCTGGCAACTCCAGAATGAAGCCTTGGATAAAACTTGTCCCTAATTTTTAAAAGCTTCTCTTATTCTTGGCAACTACAAAATGGCGCCTTGGAAATAACATGTCCGACCTCTGAATTCAAAATGTTTCTCTTATGCCTGGCAACTCCAAAATGGAGTTTTGGATTTGATCTCCAAAATTCAAGTTTTTCTTATACGTGGTAAATCCAAAATGGCGTCTAGATAAACTTGTCTGATCTCTGGGCGTTACAGTATCTCTGCAGCTTGGCAACCACCACTAACCCGCCCTCTGACTGCAGGGATCGTACATATAACTGTCAAAAATATTTCTATCTGCTTTCACGCACACTTTATTATATCACAGCAAAGGGATAATTAAGTAAAGCAACTGTCTGTCTACGTCTGTCTGTCTGTCTATGCATGTCTGTCAGTCTGTGTGTCTATATGCATGTATGTTTGTCTGTACATGTCTGTATATTCATATCACAACAAAAGGAATAAGTAATTAAAACAACTGTCTGTGTCTTTAACAAAGCAACTGTCAGTCCGCCTATGCCTGTCTGTATGTCTGCCTGTCGCTCATAACATCAAAATATGGGAAAGAAAATCGATCCCCACATAATATACTCCCTGGAAAACAATGTTCTCTCTCTCTCTCTCTCGGCATAAATTAAATGGGACTCTTTATGTATTTATAGTGCACTGTACATCAAGAACAACGACCAATTTCCTCTCTGAGACATTCCATTATATATCTAAGGTTCAATGTCTATTGTTATTATTCCCAGATGACGATGATGATGACTATCATTATTATTATTGTTGGTGTTATTATCGGGGCATCCTCATCAGCTATTGTCGTCACGGTCAGGTTACTACTGCTTTTTATTCGTGTACACAAGACACTGACACGGAGCCCTCAAGCCAGCCTGGAAGTTATAGGTTTGAACGCACCCCTAGGCCAAGGTCTACCCCATTCCCTGGCTAAAGATCATAATATTATAAAAGAAAGAGTGGCCATACTATTTTTATTTTCAAGATCCAATACGCATTTCTATTCTGTTTTCTGGTGATTATTAGACCATTTTATATAGATTAGGAAGAGTATAGGAAAGTCAGAGGGTTGATTGAGACAGTCTTTACCCTTAAAATACGCACAAATCCTTCCTAAGCTGCACAAAATCGTCTAATGATAGCACAAAATATACTGATAAAACGCGTCAGAGCTCCAAGGGGTTAAGTCGGAAAAGTGGACAGCATGAATAACAAACACCATATGAGGAGGAGCACTTTATTGACAACATTTCGTATATTTTGAACAATTACTAAAACTTATTAACACATTTCCAAATCTTGATAATTTAACCTCTTCTGTACCGACGTCATTTTATCTAAATTTCGGCTACTATGAGACGATTGCATTTAGTTTATAAAGCGCCTACAGCAATTAACAGGCTTCGAACTGTCTCACTTAACCCTTTTTACCTTCACAAATCCCTCTTAAACTGCACACAATCTTCTAAATATAACTAGAATATAATTAAAAAGAATTTGCCGGTACAGAAGGGGTTAACCTAATCGGCTCAAAATCGCGTCATATGTCGGAGAGGGTTAAAGGAGCGGGAGTTTAACGGGCCTGGGGTGGGTTCAGCCCTTTGTTCCGCTTCACCAGCTGATCCTGCATTATTGCCACATCCCACCTTATCAGTGACCCACAACCACCAAAACTCCCATCTTTACATACCTCACACGCGGTCAACCTTTAGCAATGGTTCCGTTTCATTCCTACTCTTAGTTAACGAATCTCGAAACTAATATCAAGATGGATTAAGTGCATTCAAGCTGACCTGGCAGAAATTGGCAACACTGTCTTTCTATAGTTCTTATACTGCCTTTATAAACTGCTCGCGTGATGTCGCCTTTATTTAATATTGGCCATATAAATGTATAGAAAGGCAGAGTTATCAATTTCTGTCAGGTTAACTTGAATACTCTTTCGTTGTAATATAATAGCTAGTCTACTGTATGTACTGTTCAATTATCAAAATCTGACCTGTTTGCGAGATGTGTGTGTAAGAGGCTATATCTGACCCTGGCAATGCTGATCAGTGCTACTTTCTAGCCACCTCAATGTGTTTACTTCCTCCTTGCCCCATGACTTAGCGACGCCTTGAGAGCCTATAGTAACAGAAATCGGCTAACCTCCGCCATCTTGGCGATATTGTGTTCACTTTACACTCCAATAATGGTTAGAGCGTGTACGTTCTGTATGTGATATCCTAGGTTCGAATCCTGGGAGAATCACATGCTTTCATTAATTTCATTTGGGGTGTTATTGGTATCCCTTGGGTAATAACTGAGGCATCAATATGGTGTCAACAGAAAAGGATGGCCACTGTTTCTTTTACTGCAGAGATTTCTCGCGGCCCCAACTGACTAATCTCACCTTTCGAGAGGGCATACATACCAAAGCCACTCCAACAGCTTCCTCTCTCTCCAACACCTACCTACCTACCTAAGGTAGGTAGGAAAACTAGGAAATATAGGAATATAGGAATATAGGAAAAATAGGAAAAAGTAGAAAGTAGCTATGAGGTGCCGCTGTAAAGGCTTATCCCTCAATAACTTCACCTGACCTGACCTGACATCATTACTATCACAGGATGTCGAACGAGGGATTATTCACACCACTGAACTCCATAAACACCTGGATGTCTCAATACTCGCGTGATTTGAAGCCGTTGAAGACGACGCGCCACTCCTTTTTACCATTGAAAATGCACAGGGAGCAGAACAGAGCAGAAAGTTCGTTTTAATAAATTTGACATTGATAAACTACGCATGAAAATTTACTTCAAAAACTGACATTTTCAAGGTTGTAAACAAATATTCCATTCATAACTAAGTGTTTCGTCAATATACAATGCATATTAAGCATTTGTGTACAACTCCCAAATGCCATACGGTGGCTTTAACCCTTTGAGTACCAGCGACGTGTGATATACTTTATTCTAGTTATATGTAAACGATAGTATGCAGCTTAGGAAGGATCTGTGGCAGTTAAAAAGGTTGGTTGATATAGTTTGAAGCCTTATTATTGCTAGAGGTCCTTCGTGAGCTGAATAAATTCGTCGAAAAGTAGCCAGTATGTGATTAATACGACGTCCCTGGCACTCAAGGGGTCAATCTCCACACAGCATGATGCGGACGATGATCCTTCCAGGTTCTAGAGGTGGAGCTCAGTGATTCACACACCAAAAATATTTACCGGTAACTATCAACCTGGCATAGAGATACAGTTTCGCGAGCCGCATATACAACCACTAAATTAACCCCAGAAATTATGGCCAAGATGAAACAAAAGAGCGCGCGCAAAACAATAGCAATGAATTATATAACTAAATAAAACCAATAATTAAATAAACAAACAATAATAATAATAATAGAAAATAATATTAATAATAATAATAATAATAATGAAATAAAAAACCGGCGTCCTCCGAGTGGTTGGCAGGGGTCGCCAGCTGCCTCACCGCCACAAGGTCAGATAAAGCTGCCTCCCGCGCCTTCAGAATTCCTCGCCACATTAGCCCACTTTTTAACATCTGCTGGGGCCCCGGGGGTATATTGGGCTGCCCACAGACCTAACAGTAAACAGGGAATGAACACATTTACCCATAATAGTGCCACTGGTAGTTTTAACCTGCATTTATAACCTTTCGTACTATTTAGGTGTCGATTTATTTCCATGATGCATAGAAGTGTATTCATAAAATCGTTTCTAGAGGTATACTTCCATGATTAGATTAGAAACAGGTGAAGTCCACGAATTTTTATGAGTGACTGTACAATGTAGGCCTATACCCAAAGACCAAACTGTACATCCTGTACCAGTATTGCCAATTGTTTATTATGGGTATGGCGATATGTAACCCTTTCTGTACCAGCAACGTCTTTTTAACTTTATTCTAGCTATTTTTACACGATTTTGTGCAATTTGTGAAGGATCTGTGGTAGTAAAAAGGGTTACGTGAGGTACCGGTACTTCAAAGACTGTTAGTTGCTGGAGGCCCGTTTTAAACTGAATACATACAATCGTCTACTAGTAGCCAGGATACAGTTAAAATGACGTCACTGGTACTGAACGGGTTAAGTGTAAAGAAAACATACCAGGGTTACCAAATAAAGTCCGCTAGATAGTAAATAAATGCCAAAAATCGCTAAAATAATGTCCCAATCTCTACAATATCACTCTAAAATAGCTTGAATCTACAAATATCGCTAGAATACATGTTGCTAGATGTACAAATTTGTCTCTAGATCGAAGTAAATACATTTAGATCTAGCGGAAAAGTAGCTAAATTGGCAACACTCAGATGGCGGAGGGTGGCTGATCTCTGTAACTATAGGATCTCCACTACTGTCAACCTCATTACGCCACGGTCACCAGGTACAACAGCCCAGACGCTCACTACACTGTTTCCTCAGTTCATTTAAAGGAAGGTTGGTTTTTTCTGGACCCCCTTTTCCCTCATGTTTAGCCCCATTACTGTTGACATTTTCAGACGTTCGCTTAATTAGTTAAGGCGATTTTAAGATCTTTAGTGCAATTTAAGTACGAGCCTGACATTTAGGAGGAAAGGCCGGGAAATTTTGTTCAACCGAAAAATGTAGGCTACACATTTATCATGATGGAGGGTGTTGGGGATATTTTGTTAAGCTTGATCGAGGTCTTGGGAGGCAACTACAGAAATTAATAAATGAACAAAAGTATACAAATCTCCCCTATCCGATACTTGTATTGGAGCCACTTTAACAATAATAAATAATGATGTGTACTATATATAAGATTTATTATGTGTACTATATGTAGATTATGTGTACTATATGTAGATTATGTGTACTATATGTAGATTATGTGTACTATATGTAGATTATGTGTACTATATGTAGATGTGTACTATATGTAAGATTTATTATGTGTACTATATGTAAGATTTATTATGTGTACTATATGTAAGATTTATTATGTGTACTATATCTAAGATTTATTATGTGTACTATATGTAAGATTTATTATGTGTACTATATGTAAGATTTATTATGTGTACTATATCTAAGATTTATTATGTGTACTATATCTAAGATTTATTGTGTACTATATCTAAGATTTATTGTGTACTATATGTAATATTTATTATGTGTACTATATGTAAGATTGATTTCATTACCTATTTATTTGGTTTTATAATATTGGCGAGGTAAACACTATTCTGTTTTCCAGAGCTGGTCGCAGACGCCAAATGTAAAATTCTTCCTTCTGATATTGAGTTGCAAATTCCTCACGTCGAATGCAAAGATTCCTGCTGTCACGAAGCTATCGATACCGTATGTCTGGATATGAAGCATTGGGTAATAGTTTATTTATATTATGAGTTACAATGTCAATCACAAGAACGAAATGTCTAACTGTTTGCCTACATCAATACTGCAGGGCAGTAAATAAATGTCATATAAGTATAAGATATAAATAAATATAATTGTTTTTAAAATATATATATATATATATATATATATATATATATATATATATATATATATATATATATATATATATATATAAGTCAAGCCAAGACCCTGTCAAGGTATGATAACACAAAATAAATAAAGTGTACATGTTGAAAGAAACTATTTCCCCGGAATACTTTAAAAAAATACGACATGGCCAAGAAGTGATAACAATTTGGCAACTCAACTCTAATCACAAACCAAACACTGGGGGAAAAAATATAATAGATCCAAGAAAATCCTCCAAAATAGCGAGATCCGTACGCATTCCTCTCCCCAAGTTCCATTTTCTTTTTGTACAGAGTCTACTGCAGGGCATAAATCGTAGTCTTAACTTTTCGAAGCTATTCCGAACCGAATCGAATCGAATCATCTCATTAATTCTTGACATACTATTTACACTTCGGAGGTTCGTTTTTGCAGTTCGAGGGGTTCAATATTGGGCCAGGATTTGTGTCTTAAATTGTACACTCGGATGCAATAGTTTCTAAATCACTCATTGGAATTCGTGAACCCCTTACGTTATCTTTATGCAGTTATAACTATCTGGATTGATTTTTGGATGGAACTTGGTTTTCAATAAATAGTATATATAGTTTTGTAGTTGGTGTATAGAAAATGACATTCACAATTTCGTGTCTAGAGGTATACTTCTATAAGTCGTAGAAATAGGTGAAGTCCACGAATTTGTATTTGAGTGTACGGTTATATTACCAATTATTGATCGCAATATACTTGGTGCCGCGACATCACTTCTTTGGCAGAGCGTACAAGGCTACATGTATTTTTTGACAGGGATGACTTTTATAATGTGGTGAGGTGATTACTGTTATTGTCGAGGGTTGAAGCAGGTGTGGGGAGGAAAAACTACTTGGTCTGGGCACGATCCTGTTGTTGGTGTTAAGGGTGGTGGTGGTGGTGGTTTAAGGGGAGGATTGTTTTTCTGGATTCACTTCTCTCTCATGTTTAGCACCAATAGTATTGAGATGTTAAGACGTTCTCCCGATTAGCTTAGCGATTATAAGACCTTTTGTGGCATTTAGGTGTCTGTTTATTCCTGGCGACCGATAGCAAGCCTGTAATTTTGGGGGATTCGGTCTAGACATTTCTCTATCGAAAATTGTACACATTTATATCGAAGGGAGTCTTGGGGGCATTTTTTCAAGCTTGATGGAGATCTTAAGAGAAACCCAAATATATATATATTAATAAGTGAACAAATAAATATAAATCTCCCCTTAATGGTGATGATGGAAGTGGTGATGGTGGTGATGGTTGTGGGAAAAGTGGTGATCATGGTAGTGGGAATAATGCTGGTGACGATGGGTGGTGATGGTGGTATGTTTTGTTGATAAGAGACGTCTATGCCTTTACAACGGAACCTATTATCTACTTTTCGAAGAGTGTCGAGAGGGGAGAATGGGTGTTGAAGAGATAGTAATAGTAGTAGTAGTAGTGATGGTAATGATGATGGTGGCAGTGATGGTGATGAAGATGATTTACATTTATAGGGTTGGTGAAGAAAGGATGGCCTTGGTGGTGATGATGGTAGTGGTAATGATGGTGGTGGCAGTGATGAAGGTGATGTACATTTATAGGGGTGGTGAAGAAAGGATGCCCTTGGTGGTGTTGATGATGATGATGGTGGTGGTGGTATTGGTAATGATAATGGTGGCAGTGATGAAGGTGATTTACATTTATAGGGGTGATAAAGAAAGGATGGCCTTGGTGGGGTTGATGATATGGATAATGATGATGATGATGATGGTGGTGGTGGCTGCCATAGAACAAGTGGGTATAGATAGAGGTTGTGGCAGGTGGTTGGTAGATATGTTGACAGAAGTTGGTGGTGGTCATAATTATACACACTAAGACAGTTTTTCTTCCTTTGCACATTAAGATTTTTTTGTTTTGTATATATATATATAAGAAGGAAAAATAAAGCAGAGCTGCCTGTAACGAACGACTCCCCCCAACACCCACCCACCTAAAAAAAATACAAAATACAAAGTAAATATAATACAAAATATATATATATATATACTGTACAGTATATATATATATAACGATAATAGACACTAATAATAAATACTAATACTAATAGTGGTGGCATTGTAGTAAAGCAAAGACACATGTATAATAACAAGATAAGGTGCTGATCAAAATCATAGTGACACAAAATATACTGTATATGGCTGTGTCCTTAATAATAATAATATATATATACCAGTGACATTGTAGTTAAAGCGACGACACAGATTTAACAAGCCGATAAGTTTATGGTCAAAATTATTAAATGATATACGAGAGGAGTCTGTTGGTGAGTAAGAGGGTACGGCATCCACATTATCATAATTCGGGAATTTAAAGAAAAACAAAACATAAAAAAAAACAAAAAACAAAAAAATTAAACCACACTCACAACTCAGGTGTATAATATAGTCCATTCTTATCACTACCGCCATTAAACAATATATATGCTTTTACTCACTCGCTATTACATTTTGAAGGTGACCGGACAACTCAACCAGTAGACCATTTCAACCAGTGCCAAATCAACCAATACGGTTAGGTTAGGTTAGGTTAGTTTTTTGGCATGGTTTGGTTGGTCTTGATTGATTTGGCACTGGTTGAGCGCTACTGGTTGAAATGGTCTACTGGTTGAGATGCCCGGAAACCCATTTTGAAGGGCACTAAATTCGAAATCGTACTAAACATTGTACTGTACATTGTGTTACCGGTACTGATATTAATGATCAAATTGTACATAATTTATGGATAGTATTTTAATCGCTTGTGAGTAGGAATTGGAGCACCGCGTACGAATTGGTTTGTCTACTCTATTCGGAAGCCTTTATCCAGTCGTTGTGCAGTCGTGAGCATATAATTAAAAGGTTACACCAATTTGAATATCTGAACCTTTAAGGGGAGGTATTTACTTTGTTCCCTAGACTTCCATCAAGCTTAAAATTATACCCCCTTGAGTCTCTTTCAAGATAAATGTGTACATTTTTCGGTAGAAAAATGTCCTGGCCGAAGGCCGGTTCCTCTTAAATTACAGGCTCGCTATCGCTCGCCAGGATAAAATCGACACCTGAATGGCACAAAAGGTCTTAATATGGGGTGAAAGTTCTTAAAATCGCTAAACTAATGGGGCGAAAGTCTTATAATATCAAAAGCAATGGGGCTAAACATGAGGGAGAAGGGGGTCAAGAAAAACATCCCTTAAATGGAAACCTCCCCTTAAAGCCAAGCTCTGAAGCATCTTATCTATAGTAAAGCATTGTATTGTCTCGCTTGTGTTCGATATTGATTCATATAGGTGCGTCGCCATTGATGCTCTCAACTGTACGCCAAAATAGATCATCTTGACCTACATACTAAAGTCGGTCCCTTCAACAGCTGGTCAACTCAAGGTAAGGTTTGGGGACAGGTGGTTGAGAAGACCTGGGGTAGAGTTGGGTAGACTTTGTATAGATCTGACCTATATCGTGTCATTCACCATAATCACCCCATTCAAGTCCCGTTTGCTTCTATTCTTGCTTCCTGTTTAAAAGGGGGGAGTGTATATTTATTGGTCGAGTTATTTACTTATTCATTATTATTTCATTTGCATCCTTAGACCTCCATCAAACTTTAAAAATACATCCCCAAGATCCCCCTTGAGATATATGTTAAAAAAATTCCTCCTAAATTTCAGGCTCGCTATCACTAGCCAGGAAAAAGATCGACACCAAAATAGCACGAAAGGTCTTAATATTGAGAGATATGGAGCGAATTTTTAAAAATCGCCAATCTAATAGGCCAAACGTTTTAAAATCTGAATGCTAATGGGGCTAAACCCTATCTGATGCGAGGGGGGGGGGGGGGATTTATGGACTCCCCCCGTTTCATTACACTTTCCCACTACACACCACACATCACTTCTAATTCCACAAATACACACCACTTCTTCAAAACATGCCACTCATCACTTCACAACCACTCATCACATTTCATTCCACACCACTCACATCAATCACCCAGCCACTCCGTCACTCGATATCCTAATTTGCCACTCTCGACATCCTAGGGACCTAGGCATACTACCAATACTCTAAGTGGGTGACAGATCTTTAAGTGTACACATTATTTGAAATACTGTATACTCAAGTTTTGTTAGTAAAAGCGAGCAGTCTCTCTCTCTCTCTCATATAGCACCGTACTCTGACTGGTTCTCAGACCTTAACTCAGGTGATCGGTCAAGCATTATACAGGTGTCATACTCACACACACACACACTACCCTGCCTGGTCATCCTCCATTAGTCTCTGTCACACACACACAAACACAGATACATACACACACACACACGTACACATACAGACACACACATATAACCCTCATTCATCTTTCATATCTCTCTCTCTCTTCACTCACTATTTATCTTGCTTAATTCAATTCACTCTTTATTTCTCTCATTTTCACTATCTTGCCCTGCGTTCACTTCTGTGTCCATCTTTGTTTTTCTATTCAATATTATCTTTCCAAACAAGGTGTACTAATTACATATTATTTCGTCTCTCTTTCTCATACTCACTTTCATCTCTCTCTCTCTCTCTATATATATATATATATATATATATAATTTCTCTTCGACGACAAAGCTTGAGAATTATGAGTGCCCTTCCAAGAAAAGGTTCCAAGGAGAGGCCGACGTTTATGACGGATGCAACAGGTGAGAGAGAGAGAGAGAGAGAGAGAGAGAAAGAGAGAGAGAGAGAGAAAGAGAGAGAGAGAGAGAGCGCGCTAATGAGGAGTTAGGGTGACAGGTAAGGTGCAAGGTGTGAAGGGTGGGGTGACAGGAGAGAGAGAGAGAGAGAGAGAGAGAGAGAGAGAGAGAGAGAGAGAGAGAGAGAGCTATAGTAGAAGGGTTGTAAGGGTGAAGCGATTATGTGTGAGAGATGGTCAGATGAGGAGGAGAGTAGGATGTCAAACCGGTGCAATGTTGCTGAAATACAAGCAGACAAAAGGCAACCCACACTCACACACACTCATTCTTATTCTCTATTTAAATATCACACACACACTCGGTAGACGAAGAAAAAGAATGGTTGATACAAAGGAGTACAAAGGAAATCAAGCAACAACAGATCTAGTGACCCTTCTAGGTTGCTTGTCCTCCAAAACACTGAGGATCAAGTGTCCAAACAGTGGTTTAGAGTGGGTAAGGGAACATTGGAAAGGGAATTACTGCCCTGGAACTAATGTCCGTGGCAGGATTAGGAAGTTAGTAGAGGACAGATGGGTTAGTAACTGAGGGGGGGATAAAATAAAGTTATTCATTTACAAACGCAGTCAGTCGCGGGTTTGATGAGAGATATTTGTCTAGGCGGAGTTTAAATGTGAGTGTGATAGTAGGTGAGAGCGATGTGGGAGAATAGTGAGAGGTGAAAGGGGAGAGGTCGAGGTGATAGGGGGAGGGGGAGGGGTGTTGGAAGGGAGGGGGGGGATGGGGGGTTGCAGACTGGGTGAGTGGAGGTGATATGGGGGGTGGTGAAAGGGGTGGAGGTAATAGGAGGGTGGAGGTGATATGGGGGGGGGGGGTTGCAGACTGGGTGGGTGGAGGTGATATGGGGGCGGGGAGTGGAAAGGGGGTGGAGGTGATAGTGGGTTGTTGAAGATGTGATAGTAGGGGGGGGGGGGGGGGGGGGTTTAGAGTAGAAGAGGTGATAACGGGGGTGGGGGGGGGGTGAGAACGTAGAGGGTGGAGATGCAAAAGAAGACGATGGAAGAACAAGATAACAACGACTGGGTGGGTATAATATGAGCAAAGTGTGAGAAAAAAGTGTGAGAGCAATAAAAAAGACAAATATACTGTAGGATATATATATTGAGAATATATCACAAATACACGTGAGCCACTAAATGTTTCTAGTCTCTCAGTGGGGATCGAACCATCGACCATCAGGATGATAGCCGACGCTTTAATCAATTACACCACGGCAGTCTATATATATATATATATATATATATATATATATATATATATATATATATATATATATATATATATAAACAAAACAGGAGAAACAAATGCAGTACAAATACTTGTTCACTCTCCTTTTCAATGTTTGCTTCCAATAAGCAAGTAAAGGTAAACTAACTGGCAGTACTTTTGGTGATAAAAATGAAACTCAGAAAAAAGTTGACAAAATTAATATAAACATCATGTGAGGAGGACCATTTTATTGACGAGGTGCTCCTCCTCATATGGTGTATATATTCAGTACATTTGGTTCAACCGGCCAAACAATGAAAATATAAATCGTATTTAACCCTCTCATTGTATACCTTATTCTGGCTATCATAGACGATTTGTATACAGCTTAGGAAGGATCTCTACCAATCAAAGGGGCAAACTCATCTCAATTAACCCTCAGACTCCCAGAAGTTCTTCCTAATCTATCTACAATATTTTAACCCGTACAGTACCAGGGACGTCCTTTTCATCATATTCTGGCAACTATTAGACGATTTTATTCAGCTTAGGAAGGATATCTAGCAATATTAAGGCTTCAAACTATGTCAGCCAAGCTTAACCACAGATCCTTCTTAAGCTGCATAATATCCAAAATACAAGGAAGACATGTGTCCTTAAACTACTCGTTCAAATATTTGCTTCATAAAAACATAGGCCTAATGAACGTACTGGGGATGTAGAGAACTTTTGTGGGCAACTGTAGCAGGTGTGCCAAGGTGTAATAATGAGATAGAAAACCAGGTGTGAGATCTGTACATTTGGTCCCATTAGTTAACGGCACAGTATCTCTCAATCAGCAAAATAATTGTTAAATACCAAATAACAGACAGTATTGAGAGAGAGAGAGAGAGAGAGAGAGAGAGAGAGAGAGAGAGAGAGAGAGAGAGAGAGAGAAATATAGAGAGAGAGAGAGAGAGAGAGAGAGAGAGAGAGAGAGAGAGAGAGAGAGAGAGAGAGAGAGAGAGAGAGAGAGAGAGAGAGAGAGAGAGAGAGAGAGACGGGTACAAGTAATGGTGTGAATTGAGAAAAGCAGTCTGGGAAGGGAAGGGTATGCAAGAAGGGGGGGGGGGGGGGGGGGGGGGGGGGGCGGGGAAGGGGGGGGGGGGGGGGGGGGGGGGGGGCGGGGTTGTTTTGGGGGGCGGTTGAACAGTATTATGTAACAGAATCGTGAGAGGAAAGGGGGTGGGGGAGAGCAACACTGAGTTAACCTTGACATGTACCCTGCAGGAGTCCGAAGACAGGTCGACTGGGGACTACCCGCTTTGTATATAATCTATTAACCCATTCAGTACCGGTGCCTTCCATCTAACTTTATTAACCCCTTCAGTACCGGTGCCTTCCATCTAACTTTATTCTGGTGACAATTAGACGATTGTATTCAGTTTGGAAAGGGCCTCCAGCAATTAACAGGTTTCAAACAATCATACTTAACCCTTTTTACTACCTCAGATCCTTCTTAAACAGCACAATATTGTCTAAATATACCTAGAAGGTACAGAAGGGGTTAACCAAACATGTCCAAAACAAAAATCTAACAAACTAAACCATACCCCTATCATTCTTTCCTATTGAGTTAAGTTTATACCACTCTATCTTCCGCGCTAACCCCATTACAAAGAGAGAGAGAGAGAGAGAGAGAGAGAGAGGGAAGGGGGGGGGGGGGGGGGGTGATACAAGTGATACATTAGGTAAATTGATGCCCCATAGTTAGATAAAGATGGGCAGCTGGATAGACACACGAAAAATAAGGAAAGAGATAAAATAGATAGAGAGCCTGACTGATAATCCAAAGGATAAAAGATGCTACGGTAGATCTATGAAGTTATGAAACTTTTATTGAAGGGATTCAACTGTAATACCGATACTATTAGAAATATTCCCGTAACTCACACTTATAGAATATTATAAGGTGATAGATCAAAATCAAGAATATAAAATTATGAATACTCTCTCTCTCTCTCTCCAACTCTACATAAATCGGTCACAACATGTTTCTTGGACCATAACGGATACGGTACTCCAGATAATTAAGATGTCTAAAGATAACATGGGTACTTCTACAGATAAGGATATGGCTTAACTCCATACAAACAATGTCAACTACAATGCCGAGAGATAACGAGATAAATACGCCCATAGATTTTTTTTTTTTATATATACGGTATATATATATATATATATATATATATATATATATATATATATATATATATATATATAGGGTGTCCCAGGAGGAAAGGGCATTCACTTTGGGAAATGATAATACAAGGTATTCTAAGCATAAAGGTGAACCTCGATGGTATGAAGTGGCGTAACATTATATAATGCCTCCCCTTACAGTAAAAACGTGTATCTTTTAATGCTGGACTATCGGACACCTGGCAAAATAATACGTGCAGGCTAAGTAAAATCATGAATATATTGTAAGTTAGCTTAACAAAGTTAGTAGGATCCACGAGAAAAAAGAAGAAGAGGAACAGAAAACCCAGCTCACAAAAAAAAAAAAAAAAAACTTTTTGTGGGCTGCGCGATTTCCCACGTCCCAGTTACAGTCGGCGAAATATATGATGTCGCGGCACCAAGTATATTTCGATCAATACACTAATATCTAAGCATTAATTCATCGTTTCGAGTGAGATATTCAAACATTATCCTATCTGTACACAGCCTATTCAACATCTGACAAATATTAATTCAGCATAAAGCGAGCAAAACGTAACGACAGTGAAGACACGACTTATTTAGCCTACGGTACTACACCAGTCAGTTCGCCCGTAAGTTGGTTCTTCAACAAATAATTTCCTTCAATTCTGAGCTGGTTAGGTAAAGCAGGTATTATTTCTCTGAGTGTAGACGAAGAGACAATAAATACAAACGAACCATAGCTGACCCTCGCAATCCACATGGATCACAGGCCAATTACATTCTGGGTATCATAACTTCTAAATAATATTATTGGGTAGAAAATAGCAACATTTATATGGCACGTGATTCTTGGAGTACGGTAAGTTTGGATGGTCTCATATTAAGTTCCTAGTGTAAATATTAAATGTACACTCCACCAAAAAACAATCTTTACACTGGTGATCTGTAGATAATCTAGTGTGAACGAAATTAACTGGGTGAAACATACGTCTGTGAGGTATTATCATAAGATTTCGACCCACTTCCAGAATGTTTGGAGCGTTAGTGTAAAGATTGTTTTTTGGGAGTGTACAGAAAGCCAAATTATCAGCCAAGGTAATCATAATTTAATTCCAAGCGAATTACATACAGCGTGTTAGTTTCGCGAATAATTAAATATCAAATCAGATAAATTCCACAGAAACTTAGCATGTAAGATAAATTAATGTACCGATTACACAGATTAACTAGAGAAAAGTGTTGGGGCAACCTACCTTTATTTAGCCACCACCAAGATTTAGTTTAAAGCTTTTGTAAATTAAACATTTGAAAACCCTTCGAACAGCACTGCAGTAAATATGTAAACTGTTATACTTGTGTTAACCCCTTTAGCACCCTGACGCATTTTTACCTTTGATTCTGGTTAATGCTAGAAGATTTTATGAAGTTTAAGAAGGGTTTATTGATATCGGTCCTACCCCTTCGAGTCCTAGAGGTAGATTATAAGCTATAGAAAAAACCCTAGTGGTAGCCCAAATAAGATGAAAATTACGTCATGGTGCTGAAGGCTATAAACAAATAACTTTAAGTGAGAACATTCTATCCAGTCACATTTCCACACACCGTCTCTACTTCTGTACCTCGCTAGAAGATCATACAAATGCCGTTCGAAATCGAGCCGCCAAACCACACCATTAGAACCCATCTACAACAATCTTCGCAGTTAACTGTTCCATCAGATAGCTAGCCAATCACCTGACTGGAGAGAGAGAGAGAGAGAGAGAGAGAGAGAGAGAGAGAGAGAGAGAGAGAGAGAGAGAGAGAGAGAGAGAGAGAGAGAGAGAGAGAGAGAGAGAGAGAGAGAGAGAGAGAGAGAGAGAGAGAGAGGGGGGGGGGGGGAGGAGGGGGGGCGTGTCAAAGGTCATGAACACCATCTGGAAGGTCAGGTCCCACTTTGACCCTACCGCAAGCACCTAAACCTTAAGAGGAAGGCCAAACAGGTGTTTAGAAGCATCTGTAAGGGAAGGGTTGGTGGTGCAGGGAAACTGGCAGGTGTTTGGCAGGGGTTTATGGGAGCAGGTGTTGTGAGGTGGGGGGGGGGGGGGGGGGGGGGGGGAGATTCGCCGAGAAGGAGACAGTCACGCGAGGCAGTTTCACACACGCGGGAAACTACACATAAACACACGTACAGTCAGTCATAACAGTTCGTGGACCTCACTTATTTATAATTATGGCAGTATTTATCTGGAGACGAATTTATGAAGAAATGTTTCTGTACATCAACTACGAAACTATATGTGCTATTTTATAATAAGAAGATTTCACCCAAAATGCTTACCAAATAGTTCATAGGGGGTGGATGATATTTTTAAGTGACTGCACATACTGTAGGTACAGTTGCCCACACGAATTTGCATTTACTCCCTGATTGTATGTACTATGATTAACTTGTAAGAATAATTTGCTATTAAACTGTTAATTGGTCATATTATTTAACTACTGAATGAGAAAATATACTTCTAATCCAATCCAACTACTTCTCCTTCTTTGCATAAAATCACGGAGTATATACGAATTATTTGGCCATCTATACACTTACACACACACACACACACACACACACACATAACACATACAATATAACAAGTTCATTACACACACCCAGTCATTATGCATACATGTAAATACGTATATCAATGAATTATAAAGGTATAGTCACGGTCATTAATGCCTATACATACATTTTCAAAGCGGTCTTTTGCTGGCTTGAATGTCTACTAATTCCTTTCTTGATATTTACAATTCGGAAGGTCGCTTAATCAGTCCGAAGCTTCATAATGTATAAACAATGAATGACCGCGACTATATATATACTGTATATATATATATATATACCGGTATATATATATATCCAACATAATTCAAAACACTTTGCATCAAAAGTTAGTTTCACGTCTAGCACAAACTCACTCTCACACACTCACTCACTCTCATTATCTCTCTGAAACACACACACATACACACACACACACACACGAGGTCAGGGTCACCTCAGATCTCACTTCCAAATTATCGAAGAATTATCATCCCTCGCGTTTCTCTCTTCCCACTTCCAATTTACGACCTGCTTTTGCTCTGACTCATAATATAATATACGCTACATCTCTCTCTCTCTCTCTCTCTCTCTCTCTCATCCCCAGTAGCCTACTGTATAATCTACTTAATCTGTATATATTCTACAGTTAACAAATAACATGAAATTGCATTGTTTCCGCTAATTTATCACTTCAAAGGACATATAAAGCCCAATTTAACTTTGCACATGTAACCACTTCAGTACGTGTGACACCATTATTCCCTATATTCTGGCTATTATTTAAATATTTTATTCGACTTAGGAAGGACGTCAGATAGGTGTAAGGTATTATATCTCCATCATTTTGTTGACTATCAAAAATCATTCCTAAACAATAAAATCGTCTAATGATAGCCAGCATAAAAAGAACAACGACGATTAAAACTAATGGACCCTGGTTTTAAACAGTCTCTCATTCGCCATTGTCCACCACTTGATATCTTTCTCATCGCTAAATAGGTCTTGTTTTTACGAGCCAAATAGAGCGAGAGTACCGTACATCTGTAGCTTTCTATTGGTCCGAAAAACACGGTCCTGTCTGACCTGTGAGACGATAAAGCCGCTAGGCCTACTGACAAAGTCCTTCAGTATACAGTCCCCTCAAACGATTTAAGGGGAGATTTCCACTTGAGATTTTTTTCTTGACTCCTTTCTCCCTCATGATTAGCCCCATTGTGTTTCTAATTTTAAGACGTTCGCCCCATTATTTTGACGATTTTAAGAACTTTCAACCCATTTCTGTCAATGTTAAGACCTTTCGTGCCATTTAGGTGTCGATTTTATCCTGGCGAGCGATAGCGAGCCTGTAATTTAAGAGGAACCGGCTTTCAGCCGGGACATTTTCTACCGAAAAATGTACACATTTATCTTGAAAGGGGCTCAAGGGGGTGTAATCTTAAGCTTGAAGGATATCTAGGGACCAAACTAAACACCTCCCCTTAAGAGGGAGTGTCGTTTTTCTAGACTCCCTGCTCCTTTATGCTTAGCCCCTTTATTGATGATATTATAAGATGTATTCACTCTTCATAAACGGTAGATACAGTATATTAAATTGATTACTCTATTTATTATCATTATTGTTTTAGTTATAATTGGTTATAGTTATAGGTTTTGTGTGTATGTGTGTTTTTTTCGGGCTGTCTCAAGTCGGCCACCCCAAGCACAAAAAAAAAAAAAAAAAAAAAAAAAAAAAAAAAAAAAAGTATCTGCCTGAGTATATAGAAAGATGGTTATAAATGTTAGTGGTCAAGATTATTGGCCCAATTATAATGAATAGTAAATCACACCAAACAGCCCCCAATTACCTGATGTGAATTCAGTGTTGTATATTAGCATTCAGCCCCGTCACAGTGTACTAAACATTGACTCACACCAGAGATCCTGTAGTAAGAGAGAGAGAGTGGCCACCTTTTTATTTAAACGCCAAGTTGGTGCTTCAATTATTTTGATAATTTAATTTGACTTTATATTGTCCTTGTCCCAATTTTGGTTTGTTTAGTTTGCAAGTTTTACATTTTAATCAACCAAGTTTTTATATTTGTTTTTATCATGTAGCCTATTCTCATCGATATAAATCCGGGATATTTTTCTACCGAAAAATTTACAAATTAATCTTGGAAAGGCGTCTAGGGGTGCAATTATACGATTGATAGAGGTCTAGGGAACAAACTAAAAATTTCCCCTTAACTTTCACTGCATCCTGTACACTCAACGACATAAATCCGTGCCCAATATGAACTATTGAACTCCAAAATGAACCACCGAAATGTAAATAGTTGGTAAACAAATTAATGAGAAGATTCGATTCTGTTCGGGATAGCTTCAAACACTTTAACTAATGTCGTTGAGTGCACTATACAGCCCCAGTCATTATTTATGATACACTTTGAAGCCTCGAACTGAATCAACGAATCACGAAACTTCCATACCAGGTAAAAATGTAATAAGGCCATTCCATTTATCCCGACACAGCTTTAAATATGTATAAGAATTAAGGACCGCGACTGTACAATGTATATCCAAAGACCAAACTATATAATTATCTTGCACCAGTATCCCCGATGTCTATTATAGGTACCGGTATGGAGATATAGGAGTGTAAATAGAGTTAAATATCGCAAGGGACTGGAGTTCTCCAAAAGGTGTTCCAGTCATGACGTTATTCTTGACTTACAGTGTGCTGGCTTAATAATCCAGATGGGTTGATAGCCTCTGAAGTCCTATTTTAACTAGGCTATCTATCTATATACTTAGGCACATACCGGTACTCCATTGCTTGTGATATTTTAATATATATTTATTTATTATTATTTCATTTTTAGCGGGGGGTGGCCCACTCGAGACAGAACTAAGTAAAATATCACCAGTGGTACCAAAATGACGGAGGTAGGTTGGCCGATCTCTGTTACAATAGGATCTCTACCTCACACTCAAGTTTAACCCACAGTAAACACTCAATATTCACTCTAAACACTCCATCATTACCATCACTCTGCACCTGTATAGTGAGAGTGTACCTTCAGAGTGTGTGTGTGTGTACCTTCAGTGTGTGTGTGTGTGTGTGTGTAAATAAATAATAATCGTAGTTTTCGTGGGTGTGTGGGTGTGATATATGTTGCACACTCGCTTTGTGTTTCATGCAGCTCACGGTGTTGAATTGATGTTGCATGCCTAGTGTTGCGTTATGGATGCTTGCCACTGCTGCATTATGTTAGCAGAGTTCGCATTGTTTTGTTTTCCAACAATGGTGTACTAAATTGTTTTATACATATCCTGATATGCTATGCTGCAACCTATAATATATATATATATATATATATATATATATATATATATATATATATAGAGAGAGAGAGAGAGAGAGAGAGAGCGAGAGAGAGAGACTTGATCACTTAAGAGCTATAGAGATATAATTCTATCCCTATATCACATGGGCATATTACTGCCAATATACCTACTTGATAAGGGTATATTATTATGGACACTCTAGGCTCCCTTTTCATACCCATATTATGATATTTTGTAGACTATACATGTACTCACCAAGCTAACCGTCTCATTAATAAATCGTCAACGCCTCTGGTTTTCACACTCACCTGAAAAAGAGCAAAATATTATGTTAATACAATGGAAAAATCACAAATAACAAAAACAAACATATACAAATGAATGAACAAAATTAATCATAAAGGTAATACAATAGAGAAATTACAAATAACGAAAAACATAACATACAAAATAAATAGACAAGAATATTTTTTTCGGATCCCCCAAATACAAAAAATATCACTTGAAGGAAACACTTACACAATGCAATTATTATAGACACAAACACACAATACACACATAAAACACAAACACACATACAAGTCACAACCACACCTACACACACACATATACACGCACGCACAAAGAAACACACACAACCACATATGCATAAACACTCATTCAAGTCACAACCACACCTACACACACACACATATACACGCACGCACAAAGAAACACACACAACCACATATGCATAAACACACATACAAGTCACAACCACACCTACACACACACATATACACGCACGCACAAAGAAACACACAACCACATAACTATGCATAAACACACATTCAAGTCACAACCACACCTACACACACATATACACGCACGCACAAAGAAACACACACAACCACATAACTATGCATACACACACATTCAAGTCACAACCACACCTACACACACACATATACACGCACGCACAAAGAAACACACACAACCACATAACTATGCATACACACACATTCAAGTCACAACCACACCTACACACACACATATACACGCACGCACAAAGAAACACACACAACCACATAACTATGCATACACACACATTCAAGTCACACACACACACATACACTCACACACACACACACCACATACACACATACACGCACGCACAAAGAAACACACAACCACATAACTATGCATACACACACATTCAAGTCACACCCACACCTACACACACACATATACACGCACGCACAAAGAAACACACACAACCACATATGCATAAACACACATACAAGTCACAACCACACCTACACACACACATATACACGCACGCACAAAGAAACACACACAACCACATAACTATGCATACACACACATTCAAGTCACAACCACACCTACACACACACATATACACGCACGCACAAAGAAACACACAACCACATAACTATGCATACACACACATTCAAGTCACAACCCCTCCCCCTTTTTCCCCTCACAGGCTTACACACACATACAAACACACGGTAAGCTATAACACCATTTGAACACACATTGATTGACAAAGGCCTTAATTCCTCTATTGAGTGTATAGCGTATTGTTACCAGATACTATCATCACAATAAAGTGTTAGGGTGTGTGTGTGTGTGTGTGTGTGTGTGTGTGTGTGTGTGTGTGTGTGTGTGTGTGTTGAGGGGGGTTGTTGTGACGAATGTGTGTTTATCCATGTGTGTGTGTGTGTGTGTGTGTGTGTGTGTAAATGCGTGTGTGTGTGTGTGTGTGTGTGTATATGCATGTGTGTGTGTGTGTGTGTGTGTGTGTGTGTGTGTGAGAGAGAGAGAGAGTGAATCAATCTATATACGGTACGGTATAATTAATTGTTCTACGTGTCTTATTTTTGTCCGGTACTTCTTATTTTCTAATGATATTGCTAACAGTAATTAGACCGACACCTACACTATTATCTATTTACCAGTCCAACCATCCACCCTTCCATGCTCGATACCTAAACATAACAATTATTTAAGGGGGGATGGGCGCATTTATTTTCTCATTTATGAATTTATATACCGGTATTGCTTTTATAGTGTCCTCCCCTAGAACTCCATCAAGCTTAAAAATATACACCCCCCCCCCCCAAGACCCTCCTCTCGAATAAATGTGTAAATTTTTCGATAGAAAAACGTCCTGAGCCTCCTTTCATATTACAGGAAAAAATCGACACCTAAATGACACGAAAAGTCTTAATACTGACAAAGGAATGGGGCGAAGTCTTAAAATCGCCAAACTAATTCGCCGAACGTCTCAAAATCAGAAAACTAATGGGGCTAAACATGAGGAAGAAGGGAGACTAGAAAAACGACCAATCTCCCCTTAACACGAACAAAACCTCCTGGCTCGACCTTCATGGACTAATGCCATCGTCTCACCTTTTTTAATCATTCATTGTTTTGCTTTCTCATTTAGTCATCAACTTTTTGTCTCCCTTATACTCTCATTAATGTGTATATCATTGTGTGCGCATTTGGCATTTATGTTTGCATGTTTTATTTGTATTTAACGGAGTAGGTGTCAATCGCTTGCAGAATTTTTACCTGTATGATTTTCGTATGTTAGCTTCTTTGTGATAGTCTTTGTTTACTAAGAAAAAAATATAGCCTTTTTTATTTGATTTACCCAGGTTCTGTTGTGTTAACCCTCTCAACACTGACGTCGTCTGTTCAATCTTATTCTGGCTAACATTAGGCAAATGTATTCCAACTTAGGAATGATTTGTAGACATTAATTGGTTGTCAACCAGAATATATTCTTGTTTCTATTTTGTTTTCCATGTTTATATGTGCGAGCCAATGTCCTACATTTTGTTCCTGACCTTCAATTGTCAGCTGGTGACTGATTATGGTTGTGTGTTGTTGTTTTTTTGTTTTTTTGTTTTTTGTTTTTGTTTTTTAATTTAGTGTGTTACGCAGTGTACTGTACATATTTATTGCGGAACTGATCATGGAATTTCATAGTGTTTAATTTCTGCAGTAAATGTTGTATAATTGCATGTAATGGTACAATATACACTTGTGCTTATGTATACATGCGAAATTACACACACACACAGTAGATAGGGAAGATCTATTCGTGAGGGATAATGGAAGGACAAGAGGACACGAGAGTTTAAACTGAGGAAGGGCAGATGTCGTAAGGACACAAAGAAATTCAGCTTCCCATATAGAAGTATAGAGACTTGGAACAACTTGGAGGAGGAGGTGGTGAGAGCGAAGAACATTAACATGTTCAAATCTAGGTTGCATAAAAGTAAATATGGAAATAGGACAACATACAGTAAGCTGTGATATGTTAGTCCAAAATACTGGGAACTGGGAATATCCATTACGATACTTGTCTAAGTAAAATGGATTGATTATAAAGTAACTAAGACAGGACAACACGAGCGCTGCTCAATTCCTGTAAACTACAAATAGGTAAATACACACACACACACACACCCTTCGATATATAGATACAAATAATAAACTAAATACCAAGAGAGGCAAAAGGCTTCAGAAACAAAAAATACATATAATGCCAATACCATAAGGGAAGCAGCCACGACATCTTAAGGTCAAGAAGGTAGATAGATTCCTAGATAGATATAGAGGAAGGGGCAGCCGGAGAAAGATAACTAGATATAGATAAGGAGTGGAAAATACAGGTAAAATCAATAAGGCATAAAAACTAATATAAACACACAAAGAAACGCATTCATAATTGACACATGCAATTAAAAAAAAAAATACCGATGTAAAGATTACTTTATAAAAAATATAATATATAATAATAACCTACATAATAGATACATACGAAATTGATAGAAATAGACAATATTCATATGTAATAAAAGAAATATTATTTATAAATATACAAACCATAGGCATGGTACGAAAACAGTAAAAAATACCCAAGCACAAAAATGCTCAGTGAAATACCTTACCACAAACGGATAGACAGCACGGGATACAAATATACAGTATATATACCGGGTATATATATATATATATATATATATATATATATATATATATATATATATATATATATATATGCAGCACCCCAAGGTCGTCCAGACCCAAAGACACATAAAGGCTGGTAAAGCTGGTATCACACGAGCGCTTTTATAGTCAACATTCGATGATCAACACTTTTCTGGCAACATTTCTAGAATATTTTGCACTGGTATCGGAAACTAGACTGATGGTAGATGAATTTAGGTGACCGGAATATTCTAAATGTTGACCTCATAAGCTGCCGGACCAGTGTTGAGGATAAATGTTGAGGGAAAAAGCGCTCGTGTGATAGCGGCTTAAGGGAATGTTGGTGAGCAGGCTGAGATATTTGGGGGCCTACTTTTTATATGCCTGTGGCTTCTATCGTTTGTCTCTCTGTCTTCCTTCAAGGCGGATGGGCTGGTTTTTGTGGCCCCCTTCTCCCTCGTGTTTAGCCCCATTGGTTATGAGATTATTTAGGCGTTCGGCCCATTAGTTTGACGATTTTAACACCTTTCACCCCTTTTCGTTGTCAATTATAAGACCTTCGTGCCATCATGTGTCGATTTTATCCTGGCGAGCGATAGCGACCCTGTAATTTTAAGAGGGACATTTTTCTACCGAAAAATATACAAATTTATCTTGGAAGGTGGGTCTAGGGGGTGTTTTATTTTTTAAGCTTGAAGAAACTAAAAAATAAATGAATATATATATAATTATAGACCAAAATAATAGCCACTAGCCCCTTAATAACATACAGGCAAATGATGGCCACGTATAAAAACGTGTGGCTAAAAATTATTGGTAAATAATTGGATATTCACCACAGGGTATGTATGCTTATGCTCTCTCTCTCTCTCTCTCTCTCTCTCTCTCTCTCTCTCTCTCTCTCTCTCTCTCTCTCTCTCTCGAAGTCGTTAGCAGTTGTTGTGTGTGAGCGAGTCTTGGGTGTTTCTCAAAGGGACAGTTCAGACCTTGGCTACGACTGAAACATGTCACTAACAAAAAGAAGGGTGTGGGTGTGAGGTTGAGTGTGTGGGTGGGTGGGTGGGTGGGTGGGTGTGTGTGTGTGTGTTTTTATAACTGTGTGTGAATGATGTGGTTTTGCTTCGTGCCGTGACTGCGCGTGTGTATGTGTTGTTGTAGTTATTGTTGTTGATATGTGTGACGTGGGTGTTTCTCAAACGGACATTTCAGGCCTTGGCTACGACCGAAACATATCACCAATACAAGAAAATGTGTGTGTGTGCGTGTATGTATGTTGTGTAATATTGTGTTGTGTGGTAGACAGATATATATATATATAAATATAGATAGATAAATAGATAGATAGATAGATACAATACACAAGAAAGCAAACAACAACCGAAATGATGATGGTTATCAATAGCCAACACACTGAGCATGAAGACCGCCCGAAAGCTAAAGAGAATTACAGTGTGTTTATGAGGTACGATAACGGTATAGTGAATGTTTAATCAACCGTAGAATTACAGTGTGTTTATGAGGTACGATAACGGTATAGTGAATGTTTAATCAACCGTAGAATTACAGTGTGTTTATGAGGTACGATAACGGTATAGTGAATGTTTAATCAACCGTAGAATTACAGTGTGTTTATGAGGTACGATAACGGTATAGTGAATGTTTAATCAACCGTAGAATTACAGTGTGTTTATGAGGTACG
The DNA here is from genome assembly GCA_032716605.1 of Paralithodes platypus. Lineage (NCBI taxonomy): Eukaryota > Metazoa > Arthropoda > Malacostraca > Decapoda > Lithodidae > Paralithodes > Paralithodes platypus. The sequence continues at coordinate 5,421,901 of CM064485.1, read as the reverse complement.
ATAACGGTATAGTGAATGTTTAACCAACAGTAGAATTACAGTGTGTTTATGAGGTACGATAACGGTATAGTGAATGTTTAATCAACCGTAGAATTACAGTGTGTTTATGAGGTACGATAACGGTATAGTGGGTGTGTTTATGAGGTACGATAACGGTATAGTGAATGTTTAATCAACCGTAGAATTACAGTGTGTTTATGAGGTACGATAACGGTATAGTGAATGTTTAATCAACCGTAGAATCCTCGTGCTTCTGAATGCTTGTGTGCTTGTTTGATGTTGGCAAACTGTTATGTGTTCTTCTCCTGTCACCTCCTTTTCCTTTCTCGAGTCTCTTGCTGATCCTCCCTACCCTTTGTGGGAGTGAAGGTGTTCTTCTCCTGTCATCTCTTTTTCCTTTCTCGAGTCTCTTGCTGATTCTCCCTACCCCGTGTGGGAATAAAGGCTGGCTACTGAATGACTGACTAATCCTCGAAAAAGATAAATTAAAGTAATTATGAGGCCAATGAAACAGACAGAGTATAAAATTAATCGTATAATCCCTGAACAAAATAAATTAACGTAATAATGTGGCCAATTAGGCATAGAGAGTACGTAATCAATCTTATAATCCCTGAACATGATAAACAAACGTAATTATGTGGCCAACTGTACACTTGGTCAAACAAGTATCTGCACCCCTACCCTAATCATCATGTGTGTATGGCTCGGTAGAGTTGGTATCTCTACCTGCAGCTATATCCATCTATACTACTACCTAGCTATACTACCTAAGACCTACGACCTATACTACCAAGCCTGTACACACCAGATGATCAGGGTAGGAGTGCAGATACTTTTTTGACCAACTGTACGTACCCAAGTGGAGTCGTTTATACATACACGAACACTATTACTACCCGGTACCTTGAGTGTGTGTACGTGGTATCGTAAAGGTGTGTGTGTGTGTGTGTGTGTGTGTGTGTGTGTGTGTGTGTGTGTGTGTGTGTGTGTGTGTGTGTGTGTGTGTGTGTGTGTGTGTGTGTGTGTGTGTGTGTGTGTGTGTGTGTGTGTGTGTGTGTGTGTCTCTCTCTCGTTGTTCTTAAGTGCTATTGACAGTACTAAGGCTATTGGAAGCGCTTGCCAACCGCCCCCTAAAACAAAACAAAACAAAACAAATACAAATAATAATAATAATAATAATACAAATAAATAAATAATTATAAAATAGAAGTGGCCACGAGCGTTTGTGAATGTGATTATCTATGTATCTACCTATGTGTGTGTGTGTGTGTGTGTGTGTGTGTGTGTGTGTGTGTGTGTGTGTGTGTGTGTGTGTGAGAGAGAGAGAGAGAGAGTGAGAGAGATAATAGGCTCAGGTATGGAACTACTAAATAACTTCGACTTAATTCCTCCCTTACTTACTTATATATTTACTTACTATCTTACTTACTTTCTTATACAAGTACAACTAATCAAACGTGTACATACTTAGGCGTGTGAGTGTACACCATAACTCATTTGATTGTGTGCGTGAGCTCATAAAGGTGAAATGTTGTGTGTGTAGGGAGGTTAAGTGTGTGTGTATGACGGGTGAAAGGTGAGGTGTGTGTGTGTGTGTGAGAGGGGTGAGAGGGGTGAAAGGTGAGTGAGTGAGTGAGTGAGTGAGTGTGTGTGTGTGTGTGTGTGTGTGTGTGTGTGTGTGTGTGTGTGTGTGTGTGTGTGTGTATGAAGGGAAAGATAGTGAAGGGGGAGGATATACTGTAGTGTGTGAATATGGGGGGGGGGGGTGTAGTCATGGTGGAGAGAGAGAGAGAGAGAGAAAGAGAGAGAGAGAGAGAGAGAGAGAGAGAGAGAGAGAGAGAGAGAGAGAGAGAGAGAGAGAGAGAGAGAGGAGAGGAGAGAGAGAGAGAGAGAGAGAGAGAGAGAGAGAGAGAGAGAGAGAGAGAGAGAGAGAGAGAGAGAGAGAGAGAGAATAGTGAAGGTGATAGAAGAGAGAGAGATCCGCATCACAATGCAGGAGTTTTCGTTTTTCAATGAAGGAAGGTCAGGCCAGTCTTCTCAGGGTGGTATTCTTAAACAATTCTTTCCCTTCCCAGCGCCTGATACCGAACGAATACTGTGGGAATGAGCGTTGTTTACAGAGATTAGATGGATTAGCATGTCCATTTCTAAAGATAACGACATTTTCCAAGATATTTCGTCCACTAACGTCGCTGCGAAGGGAAAGAATTCATTAACAATATCACCCTCAGTGTTTTTAGAACCCATTGTCTACCCATCGTTTAACTTATAAGCATTATTATTTTAACCCCTTCAGGACGATACAGCCCATTTTACCTTTTATTCTGGCTAATATTAGACGATTTAATACAGTTTGAGAAGGTCCTATGCTATTCATATGGTTTATTAAGCTAGTATTTAGCCCTTTGAATGAGGCCTGTAGGTTATAAGCTAAAGACGAGAGTACACAATGGCAACCAGAATAAGACGAAAATTACGTAATCGTGTTCATTCATTGTTTAACTATAGCAATGTGTGGTATTGGTCATGGGTCAGAAAAAATACTAAAAGCCACCAACACAACGAGAAGACCTAAGAAGTATCGAGAAGTCAGAAAAAGGCCCACTTCCTCCACATAACTGCTGGCAATTTGGCCTTGGTGTGAAAAGCGTTCATTCGGAAAGTCGACAAAAGACCTAAATTGGTGGGAACTTTGGTGTGTCTCTCTGTGTGTGTGTGTGTGTGTGTGCGTGCGTGCGTGTGTGTGTGTGTGTGTGTGTGTGTGTGTGTGTGTGTGTGTGTGTGTTCCAGTAAGTCAGACAAACACTGGAATTACTAAATATATTCGGGTCATTTAGACGTTCTTTCTAACTTACACCTATGCATCTCATTATATATAGATTTTTCCGATTTGACTACATAGTCTATGTCCATATGGTTGTTGGTACATAGGGAATTCTTCACACATGTTCCATACTGTGCTAGTCTTGCTCTATTTCACACAGGTAAGGTAGATTAGCTACAAGCAGCCTCGTAAAGATCAGTATATAGCTGTTGTTGCTTGTTTTCTTTTGTACTTCAGTAATCACACGCACACCCACACACAATTCACATCACAGTTACATAAACATCAATTTATCATCAGTAACTTCGAAAATCCCTTTGCCAAGGTGAACCCATTATATTTCCCTGTTTTCCCTGTTTTCCTTTTGTTTACAGTACCGGTATATTAAAATAAAATATAATAAATAATAATAATAATAATATAATTAACAACATAATAATGGGTTTTATCCCACCTCCATCGTTCCACAGTGATACAGAGATATTTACATTTTCACACACCATTCTCAAACTTGGCAGGTGAAAGTATGAGAGAGAGAGAGAGAGAGAGAGAGAGAGAGAGAGAGAGAGAGAGAGAGAGAGAGAGAGAGAGAGAGAGAGAGAGAGAGAGAGAGAGAGAGAGATTGTAATTGATGTGTTAAATATTCATTATATATACATTACAAAGGCACATACAGAACCAGGAATGGCCCACAATTATAGGCTACATACAGTACTGGTTTGACAGCTTGGAGTAAATGTGTCGGTTATAAAGAGACTCAAATATAACCAAGTATATTTATATTATTATACTATGGGTACAAATGCATTATGTGACAAACAAAAATAATTACTAAATCTATAAATACATAAATATAAGTGTGTGGATGTCATGTTGGAAATAATATTATGTATAAGTAACCAAATGGATGTAGGCCTATCAGGGTACAAGTGCAGAGGAGGATGACAGAAAAACAATGCCCTCTCCACCACCCACATCTCAAATGGATAACTCCACCCCCCCCCCCCTCTCTCTCTCTCTCTCTCTCTCTCTCTCTCTCCCTACTTATTTCCCCCTTTCACACCCTCCTCTCTCTCTTTCTCCTTTTTCATCTCCCTACCTACCCACCATTCACCCTCTTATCTCCTCACACACTAACCTCTCTCTCTCTCTCCATTTATCTCCCTGGCACCACAACACTGAACTAAGGTCTCACACTCTGGCACCAGCTGGCGCCTCACTCACAAACACACTGACAGTAGGTGTCTACAGTCTATTCACCATAATTAACTGGTCTGGCGCCATGGGGTTTAATAAGATATTTTGTTTAATACTTATTGAGAATATTGTTGGAGTTACAGGCTCGCTACAAGCTACTGTATTAATATATGTCAAGTCCAGCCTCGCAAACAGATCATGACTACAAAGTACATATCTTCACTAACATTTCTTTAGCTGAGTTGATCATATATGTAAACACAAGTCTGTCTCATTAGAATTGCACAAGCTACCTCTGTTCAAATATTCAGTAATTCAAAATATATATCCAAAGATTTGCAGCAAGGACATTCAAAAGATGTAAACAAATGGGGGGGGGGGATGTTTGTTAGTAACCTGAAGAATCACTCTGCAAAACGTTGGGCAATAAAGTGTTCCTCTTCATATAGTGTTCTTTATTTATTATGTAGTTTCCAGAGTTCATTTTAACAAGGTATTTGTCCTCAATTTTACGTAACTCGTCTTTAAACTCCACACAAAAGGAAGATGCTCAATGTAAACAAACATATGACGACTAGTGTTTCCAGATATTTCATTTTCAAAACATTCTGCAAGACCATGTAAATACTCTCCCAACTTTACACACATTTCTTTAACCTGTGCATAAAAGCGAGTGTCAGCTACGTCAACAAGCTATCTTATAGTATCCAGTAAACATTAAATATCCTCACTTTCAAAGATACACTCATCTTAATCAACAGACATAGACTGCCAGGTAAGCAAATAATAAATAAATACAGCATATAATATAGTGTGTGTGTGTGTATAGACTGTACACACACACACACACACACGTTACCTTTAGCCAAGGTAGAATAAGTGTGGTCGAGGTATAAACAATTAATGAAGATTAAGACTTTCAGACCTTTCTCTTTAATACCGGTATCCTTTTAGACTCGAGTAAATATTCTTCATAAATATACATATATAAAGAATATGAAAACAAAATACATATACACATTTGTTTTAAATGTACAGAAGCGAATGCCGGGTGTAGAGACGCTTAACCCCTTCAGAACCATGACGCCTTTTTACCTTTAATTCTGGCTAAAATTAGAGAATTTGATGCAGTTTAAGAATGACATATGCTACTAAGAGGGTTTAGTGAGATCGTATTTACCCATTTGAGTCGTATAGGTAGATTACAAACTAAACTAAATCTTCTAAAGGTGATAACAAATGCGTAATGGTGATGAAGGGGTTAAGGGGAGGTTTTTAGTTTGTTTCCTACTCCTCCAGCAATCTAAAAATGTCACCCCTTGACCCCCTTTCAAGATAAATTTGTACATTTTTCGGTAGAAAAATGTCCCGGCCAAAGGCCGGTTCCTCTTAAATTACAGGCTCGCTATCGCTCGCCAGGATAAAATCGACACCTGAATGGCACGAAAGGTCTTAATATGGGGTGAAAGTTCTTAAAATCGCTAAACTAATGGGGCGAACGTTTTATAATATCAAAAGCAATGGGGCTAAACATGAGGGAGAAAGGGGTCAAGAAAAAAATCCCTCAAGTGGAGATCTCCCCTTAAGTCTTATGGTGGTAACAGTTAGCGCTCTCCAAATATTCAGGAAAACAAACATAAAACCTTCGAACATCTTTGCACATTTCTTCTTCAGACTGGGTAAAACAAAAATAAAGTCTGAGAGGTAAAGAAGCTTATGAAGAATGGTGTTTCAAGAACTTTCTATTTGATCTTTCAGTACAATAATGTTTTTTCTCCATTTTTCTTGAAATGTATACACAGTTGTATTTGTATTTAGCCTACATAGGACCAGTGGAGGATACCATATTCATTTCGGATATTTTCCCCCTTTGATTCCTAGAGATTTATCGTAAGCTGCGAAAAATCGACTAATGTAAAGCCACTATACTATGCCAATTATGCCAGTATACTGAAAGGGTTATAAATCCTCTATTAAAATAGGTATTTCCTAGTTTTCCTCTCTATACCCTAAATGTAAACAAGCTAATTACGAATTATATTTCGAGACCTTTCTCTTTCAATAACCGGTCAAACTAAAGTGATAATTTTTCTGTTATACACACACTTTTAGACTGGATACAAATTATTATGGTGCCACATATATACACAAACACACGTCTTGCAAAGCATAAAAAGTTCGTGTTTTCGCATATTTTGTTGGGGTTTGTAATTGATGATTAATGTTAAAAAACGGGGTGTTACCGGTACTTAATTAATAAAACAAAGATACATCACACTATAAAGTATTCACTCAGATTAAACATCAACATTATTGAGCCCTTAGTTAAATAGTGTATTTTTTGTTAAAGATTAGAGGGCCTGAGATGTAAACAAGCTCGTGAAGAGTGATGTTCCAAGACCATTCTCTAAATATCCTGTAAGGCTAAAGTAGCCTACAGTAAATATTCCAGTGTTACTATCTGTAGCCCAGAATTAAACAAGTTTATGTTTTACACCGCCCTTCTGCCCGTCTCTTAAGGGGAGATTTGTATTTAATTGTTCATCTATTCATGCATTTATTATTTTCTTTGGTTTCTTCCCAAAACCTCCATCAAGCTTCAAAAAAATACTGTCAAGACCTCCCCATCGAGATAAATTTGTAAATTTTTCGGTAGAAAAATTTCAAGGCCAAAGGCAGATTCCTCCTAAATTATAGGCTCGATATCGCTCGCCAGGAAAAATCGACACCTAAGTGGCACAAAAGGTCTTAAAATCGCCAAACTAATGGAGCGAACGCCTTAATATTTCATAACTAATAGGGCTAAACATTAGAGAGAAGTGGGTCCAGAAAAACTAAACAAAAGCTCCCCTTAACACTAGCCCATTCTACGTTTGGGTGTTTATTGTGGTGTTTTGGGTTAATTCTTACCGAGGGGTTATATTTCCTCGCCATTATGAGCAAACTATATTTGGTTTGCCTCTAAAACTAAACATAGCACTTCCCCAAACCCCCTTTTAACCCCTTCAGACTCATATGACGCAGAGGTTGCCAGATTAGCAATAAGAAATAGAGTTATCTCACTCTTATAATTACCTCTCCAAAATTAGTTTTCTGCCCACAGCTAACTCAAAGACAACTTACAGAGGTTGAAGTAACTAAACTAAATGTTTCTAAATACCCCTGATGGTAACAAAGGCAGTATCCCTAATAGGCTCAAAATCGCGTCATATGTCGGAGAAGGTTAAGCTTAGGGGAAGAAAAAAAAAAAAAAAAAAAAAAAAAAAAAAAAAAAAAATATATATATATATATATATATACAGTATATATATATATATATATATACCGGTATATAAATAAAACTCCCAGACCCTTCTTCAAGATAGATTTGTACATTTTCAGTAAAATCTCTCCTGTCAGAGGGCCGATTTCTTCTAAAATTGCAAGCATATTTTTCCCCAACAAAATATCGACACCTGAATAGGGTGAAGCGCCTTATAATCATAATCATGAAACTAATAGGGTAAAGCGTCTTATAATCATCAAACTATTGGGGTGAAACTGAAACATCTTACAATCGCCAAAATAAAGTGGCGAAACAACCCCCCCCCACCCCCAAAAAAATAAAAAAAATAAAAAAATAAATAAATAAATAAAAACACACACACAAAGGGCGAAACAGCCCCCCCCCCCACAAAAAACAAACACACACACACACACACACACAACCCTGGATGGGCTAGTGTTAAATCCCTCGCTATTCATTCCCCACACGTACAGTAGACTAAACTTTTCCCCAACACAACACCGCCAAGGGAAGAAGAAGAACAAACAACAACACCACGAAAATGAAGGAAAAAACTTGGAGCCTTAAACTGTAGCGTAAACACCTTGCTGAAAGATGGATGTTGCCAGCCTCACGGGAAATTGGGAATAAAACAACAAAAACAGTAACAGCACAAACAACAAAACAAATAACATAAATAAATAAATAACAATAATAATACAAATAATGATAATAACAATAATACAAATAATAATAATATATAATGTAATACCAGTTTGACATATGTTGTTTGTGTGTGAATAAGAACACTGATTAACCATTCCATTTATGAAACAAAACACAAATATTTATTCCTGAAGTCAAAACTCATAGGCTTAGGAAAATCATCTCGAATTAAAATAGCTCCTGAAATAATGTATGCTCCCTTCTAAGACTTAACAACGAGCGAAAAGTTATGTAATACATAAATAAAATATAAAACTAAGAATACAATCAAATAATACCGGTAACAATAAAGGTGACCACAATCATAACTAGGTCAGAACTATCAAAAGGGGGCGAGGCAATGATAATGGTGAGCAAGAAACAATAGTTATGATACTAAGACTATGCCATTAGAATACTACCCCCCCCCCGACTATCAAAGCGGGTGAGCCTATAATAATAATAATACCCCCCCACCCCCACCCCCACTCCTCCATATCGAGTCAGTTTTGCTGCCTCAAACTAGATTGGTTAGTTACATAATATTCTGTCTGTATTTGCATTCCCTTATCTGAATGGAATGTTTCTTAACCCTTTGAAGATTATGACGCATTTTGGCAGTTTATTCTGGCTGTCATTAGACGATTTCATACAGCTTAGGAGGGATCTGAGGGAATTATAAGAGTACAGACTATCTCGATTAACCCTCTGAATTCCATATACCCCTCCTAATCTGAATAAAACCGTCAAATAATAACCAGAAAACAGAAAAGAAATGCGTCATCGTAGTTTCTAAAGTGTAATGACATGTAGAACACGTAAGGTAAAATGCAAAGTAACCTACTGTAGTGGGACCATAATTGTACACGGGAACATCGCTAACATAGTTTATAGTTTTATGGCCAAACGTTTTCCATATATAAGGCTATACATAACATTAGTTGACATTAAGGGGGGATGGTTCAGTTTTTCGTCGATTTTTTAATTTATTTATTATTATTCTAGGATTCCTCCCTAGACCTCCATCAAACTATGAAATAAAACAGGATCCCCTTCAAGATATATTTGTACATTTTTCGGTCGAAGAATGTCCCGGCCGAAAGGCCGGTTCCTTCTAAATTACAGGCTCGCTTTCGCTCGCCAGGAAAATATACAGTAGACTCCTAAATGACACGAAGTCTTAATATTGACAAAGTAAAGGCGAAAGGTCTTAAAATCGCAAAACTAATGGGCCGAACGTCTTAAAATCTGAAAAATATAGCGGCTAAACATGAGGGCGAAGGGGGTCCAGAAAAGCGAACCTTCCCCCTTTACCTTGCGTAGTAGTCAAGTCAAAATCCAGTTTCTCCAGCTTTAAGAACACGTGGACATCACACAATGTAAGATAAGCAATAAATGTTCGAATATTTGTGTTAAGTACCAATTTTCAACTGTATAAACTAAGTATTATTAACTATGGTAATATACAGTATGTCTGGATACATTCCTAGGATATTTTACACTGGTATCGGTAACTATAAACTAAGAATAGATTCAATTAAACTCAAAATGGTTTATTGCCACAGATGCAAAATAATATTTATAACTACAATATAATCTGATATACCTGAATATAAATTATAGTTCTTGTTAAGCTTTAACAACCAAACCACCCATAACAGTTGAGGGAAAAAGTGCTCCTGTCATACCGGTTTAAGTCTTAAGTTTATATATTTATGTAAACCTAATTTGGTCAAGCAATGTCGACTCGTGTAGATGAATAATGTTATATAATAATTATTTAAAAGTCCTTATACAGTTCTTAACCTCTTCAGCACGATGACGCCTTTTGACCTTTTATTCTAGCTAAAGTTAGAAAATTTTAAGTAGTTTAAGAACTGAGATCGTATTTACCCCTTGAGTCCTACAGATACATTTTGACTAACGAAAATAGCCTAATGGTAGCCAGAATAAGATTAAAATCAAGCCATCATGTTCAAGGGGTTAAATTGATAGAGTGTTAGCATAATACATTGATAGAGTGTTAGCATAATACATTTAATTGATAGAGTGTTAGCATAATACATTGATAGAGTGTTAGCATAATACATTTAATTGATAGAGTGTTAGCATAATACATTTAATAAAATTGATAGAGTGTTAGCATAATACATTTAATAAACTGCAACTACGGAGTACATTTTGTATACATATTTGATTACTGTGGGCGAGTAAATTTAAGGTCACTATTATAAGAGTATCTTCATCAATGTAATTGTTATTAAGTAGGCCTACGGTAATTTACTAAACACGTTTAAGGCAAACTGTATAACTATCTATGTATTTATCTATCTATTATTATGTTCTCTTCACCAACCAACTTTACTCCTAAACTCGATTAATGAAATTAACAAACACATGTGGCAGTCCGGGGATTCGAACCTAGGATGCTCACACCGAAAATCAACACACTTATGCATTGCACCACGAAGACAGACACTTCACTCCCAAGGGGGTGGACACAAATTAACCGCCTTCATATGTTTTCATATGCCGAGGCAACTCCTTTGATTATCTAGCTTGTTTACTGTTCACGGGGGAGGGTTGCTTAAGGGAGCCCACCTCGCTTTTTTTTCTCTTATCTCTCACTCTCTCTTTGGCTTTTATCCATTCGGCCCCATTCAGCCTACTGTTCTAAGACGTTTTCCCCCATCCAGGTGTCAATATTTTCCTGGCGAGCGGTAGCGAGCCAGCATATATATATTTTTGTTTTGACAGCAAGCTAAATTTGTAAATTTTTCGATAGAAAAATGTCTCCGGCGAAGCCTGATTTCTCTATACAATGCTGGCTCGTTATCGCTCGCCAGGAAGAATTCGACACCTGGATGGGGATAAACGTCTTAAAACAGTTGGCTGAATGGGGCCGAGTGGACACAAGCCAGGGAAAGAGAGAGAAGGAGAAAGATAAAAAAAAAAAGCCGGTGACCTACCGTACCTTAAGGGGAGATTTTTAGTTTGCTTCCTAGACCCCAAAGCAAAAATACCCCCAAGACACCCCCCCCCCCCCCCTCCCCTTTAATATACATGTTTAAATGTTTCAGTAAAGCGGGTACGGTATGAGGGTTTTGGGGTAGTGTGGGGAGGCGAACTCTGGGCTACCCACGCACCAGCACCACGAGTCGGGCGCCTAAAGGGACCCCACCTCGCTTTTTTTCTCTTTCTCTCCCTCTACCTTAGGCTTGTATCCATTCGGCCCCATTCAGCCTACTGTTTTAAAACTTTTACCCCCATCCAGGTGTCAATATTTTCCTGGCGAGCGGTAGCAAGCCAGCATATATATTTGTTTTTGTTTTGACAGCAAGCTAAATTTGTACATTTTTCGATAGAAAAATGTCTCCGGCGAAGCCGGATTTCTCCATACAAGGCTGGCTCGCTATCGCTCGCCAGGAAAAAATCGACACCTGGATGGGGATAAACGTCTTAACACAGTTGGCTGAATGGGGCCGAATGGATACAAGCCAGGGAAAGAGAGAAAATGAGAGAAAGATAAAAAAAGATAAAAAAAAACAAAAAAAAAACAGTGACCCCCATTAACACTCAATCATACCAGCCTTAACTGTGTAGCTAAACTACCATATTTCTTGGCCCATAATAAATCCCAAATGATGAGCAAGGTGATGAACAACCAGCCAGCCTGAGTCTCTGTTATGACAAGCATCGTTCCTGCAGCAGACAGTCAGACACGGTGATGAACAACCAGCCAGCCTGAGTCTCTGTTATGACAAGCATCGTTCCTGCAGCAGACAGTCAGACACGGTGATGAACAACCAGCCAGCCTGAGTCTCTGTTATGACAAGCATCGTTCCTGCAGCAGACAGTCAGACACGGTGATGAACAACCAGCCAGCCTGAGTCTCTGTTATGACAAGCATCGTTCCTGCAGCAGACAGTCAGACACGGTGATGAACAACCAGCCAGCCTGAGTCTCTGTTATGACAAGCATCGTTCCTGCAGCAGACAGTCAGACACGGTGATGAACAACCAGCCAGCCTGAGTCTCTGTTATGACAAGCATCGTTCCTTCAGCAGACAGTCAGACACGGTGATGAACAACCAGCCAGCCTGAGTCTCTGTTATGACAAGCATCGTTACTGCAGCAGACAGTCAGACACGGTGGCCTCTAAACACGACACTTCTATACAAACAGGGGGTCAAACCGAAGCTATTTTGTTTGAAGACTTGAATGAATATGAGAAGGAATACAACACAATGAACATGAAATAGCCTTGTTCTGCCCATTTGATCACTTCCAAAGACATACCGGTACATCAAAGTATAAACCATAATATTATCTTTACATAATACAATAATAAAGACAAAACATAATGGCCTCTGCTTCGTGTGACATCCTGTAAACAAACCTTTCTATAATTAATCTTCAAAGATCGAACGTCCTCAACTCGGAGTGCAAACAGGTTGTATATTCAACAACTGATTTGGCCAATAAATATACATACATAAGGAACTAGTTTTTACTCAACATGGCAATTGACCACTTGCGAGATACTGGCTATAAGGACGTTCAAGCTTTAGAGATCGATTATCTTATTAAAAAAAAAAAACACAAAAAAAAATGTATATAATATATACTTATATATATATATATATATATATATATATATATATATATATATATATATATATATATATATATATATATATATATAGGCCTATACATATATATATATATCATGTTGACTTGACAATTTGTGTGTGAGTGTATAATATATATATATTTTTTGTATTGACAGCAAGCTAAATTTGTACATTTTTCGATAGAAAAATGTCTCCGGCTAAGCCTGATTTCTTCATGCAATGCTGGCTCGAAATTGACACCTGGATGGGGATAAACGTCTTAACACAGTTGGCTGAATGGATACAAGCAAGGGAAAGAGAGAAAAGGAGAGAAAGATAAAAAATAAAAAAACAACGGTGAACCCCTCTTACTGTAATTTTATGAAGATACGTTCATTTATCCTTCACAATATTTTCCTAATAATTATGACCGACACCAAGCATTTTAATTCACCTTAACCCCTTCGGCACGATAACGCCTTTTTACCTTTGATGTTGATTAAAATTAGACGATTATACGGTACGCAGGTTAGGATGGACCTATGCTATTCAGTGTGTTTATTGAGATCGCATTTACCCCTTTGAGTCCTCGAGATATATTATAAGCTAATATCATCTAATGGTAACCAGAATATGATAACAAAGTACGTCATCGTGCTAAAAGGGTTCAGATAGATTTGCAGCGAATATGAAAGCCAAGACATAGCTCCCACCTTCTCCCTTCAATCTCCTCACCAGAACTATACTACCCCAAGGTCGTGTTTTTGTTACGGTCACATGTATGCCCCACCACCACCACACAGTAGCTAAAATATCTCTACAGTGGAAGCCATGGTGTATACCAGAATATACACACCACCATTAAGTTCCGTGTATTATAGGTGCGGTACGGTATTCCTTTCTATATTTCGGGCGTTATACTAATAACAATTAACAATGCAGGCGATATACTGGAACACAGACAACACATACAAAAAACACACACACGAACAATAGGGACACTAGAGCAGTCACACAAATACTGTAATTGTCCAGCTTGTCATAGTTTCCGAGTAAATTACGATCAACTTTCACTGACCCTTCTAGATTTTTACAACACTGGTTGTCTAAACTATGGCATCATAGTCAGTCACTGCTTCATCAATTTTTCTTAATGCTGGACAATATTTTAACACTTCATAATTCATCAAATATGCAGAACCTTACGGTAAATGATGTGAAAAAGCTGAACTATTATTATTCCAACTGCGATGAGATACAGGTACACACACAAACACATAACTATTGTAATCGTATTGTTGCGTAAATATTGCTGGACGTATTCTTTTTAACGGTGGTATACAAAATGGCGCCGATTTAGAAACCCAAACAGCCAGAATGAAGAACCCGGGGACAAATACTCCTTCAGTCGGTTTGATGAGAGTTACAGACCCATAAGTTCTGTACACGGGGAGAAGTAGAGATCCTATGGTAACAGAGATCAGGCAACCTCCGCCATCTTGCTGCCACTGCTGATACTTTCCTCCCTTCATCCCATCAATTAAGCCTATCATTCGTTTAATCATTAGGCTACTGTAGCGCAGTTGGGTATTATGTACAAGCTCAGATAAATATTCAGTATTCGAAAATGCATAAACCTTTTAACTGTCTTGATAGCGTAACGTTTAGTACGCCAAATTTATGAGTGAGTATCCTAGGTTCGAAACCTTGGAGTCTGAGGATAAGTCAGAAATCGCCAACTTACAAACAAACTTTATGGTATTGAAAAACAAACCAGCTATAAACTATATGATATTATTAAGTCTCCCAAGTGGCGTCCTACTGGGTTGTCTGATCTAAAGGCCATCTCTTGGAACCTAATGAGTCTAATGACCCTATTGTTGTGATCAGGTACAGGTACTTTGGTTTATTTATATTACTTGTAATCAGGCAGGTAGGCTTGCTCAATAATAAATTCACTCTCTCTTACGCAAGCTTGAAAACATGCTTGAATGTAGCTTTATACATAGTAGTATACGGTATATGATTGTATATATGCACTTAAAATAAATTGCCTCCATTTAAGTCCTTGCATGACAGTGTGGTAATCCCGACACTGACTTACGGAAGCGAAGCATGGACGTTGGTTGAGAGACTCAGACCAAGAGTGAGAGCAGTGGAAATTAATTACTTAAGGAGTGCGCGCGGAGTTACATGGAGGGATAGACAGACTAATGAGGAAGTAAGAAGGAGGTGTGGTGTGGAGGTAGATGTGCTGGAAAGTGTGAAAAGGAACAACTTGAGATGGTTCGGCCATATGGAACGTATGGAAAGCGAGAGAATGACTAAGAGGGTGTACGAGAGCGAGGTGGAGGGACAGAGAGGGAGAGGTAGACCGAATGAGAGGTGGAAGGATGGAGTGAGGAAGTACATGAACGAAGGCGGTGCTGGTTGGGGGGAGGGGTGTCGACTGACTGGGGACAGAGGTGCATGGGGGCGGTTCGTTCGTGGCCACCCCTTCAGGGATCACGGCGTCAGGCGATAGATAGTCTCCATTTACAACTTAATCCATCTCATAATGTAAGACTACTAAAAAAACTCTGCTAATAAACACCTTAACTACCGGTACTTAACAAAATCTGCTAATCTACCATTTTACATCCCAACTTTTGTTTCTTGTCATAAACAAATGTTCACTTACAACTTGGTCCATATCATAATGTAAGACTACTTAAATTAGCAAACTATGCAAATGAACAGCTTAACTACTTAACAAATTCTGCTAATCCACCATTTTACACCTCAACGTTTTGTGTACTTTAAACAAATATTCTCCACTTAAACCTAATATATCTCATAATGTAAGACTACTTTACAGTCTGCTAATAAACACCTTAACTACTTAACAAAATATATGTATAAACCGTATTACATCGCAAATTGTTTCTTTCTTTTTAAAGCAAATCTTCTCCATTTACAACCTGATCTATCTCATAATGTAAGACTACTTAACAAACTGTGCTATTAAACAACTTAACTACCTTACTTAACAAAATCTGCTGGGCGGGTGCCCAACCCCGAAAGGAGTTGAAATAGGGGAGCTATCCCCCCGCCAAAGGCGGCTTTCTAGGGCCTTTCCTAGCTGATGCTGCGAGGATTGGGTTCTAGTCATGTGGTGATGGGCTGGTCTATCCGAGTGAGAACGGAGCGATCTCTGCCATACCCATAGCTTACTCTGACTGTTCCTTTTACTTATATATCTGCTAGATCTCAAATGGCGGCGTCTTTTCCGTGGATTGACCTCCCTACTGCCAACCTAGAAGTAGGCAGATTGGGAGCCAAAGCGTCACATTTTTCCCTTGCCTCTCAACTTTCCCTTCATAATTGCTGAGGGGCACAGGGCCTTGGGTTGGGCTTTGGTTTCCCGGGCGTTTCCGTACCCTCCTCAGCTCCCTGCCTTGGAGTGGCTTCGGTCACCCGGGCTTTGTTAGTGGTAAGCAGGGAGAGTTTTGTGGGGGCGCTCGTTTATGGCCTTGGCCTTGCTCGAGACCTTGGGGCTGTTCGGCCAGACAGCCTGGGGAACAACAACAACAAAATCTGCTAATCTACCGCTTTACATTCCTACTTTTTACTGGGCCCCTTTCACTGGAGGAGGACCCCCCCCCCCCCTCCCCGTATATTCCACCAACCTTCCTCATCTGACGTCCCAATCAACCACGAGCGCTAGAACTTTTTTTCCTGGACCCTAATCTTGTTCCCACCTTTTTGTTCCAGGGGGTCAGAGGAGGAGGTGGAGGGAGGCTGTGAAGCAAACTGGTTCAGGGACACCGGGAGGGTAGAGTTGGTATGCAAATCAGGGCTAACTGACTGGAGAGGTGAGCTAATGCGGTTATCATTAGCCGCCATATTGTAATCTTAAGAACATAAGAAAAATTAAAATCTGCAAAAGGACTACTGACCCACACGAGAAAGATACCCCTAAATCTCAATAGTTCTTACCTAAAGTCAGAACTTGTTCTACTATATATAAACTATATCCCCTACACTTAATCTTTCGTTTGGCTATCTAAGAACTTATCCCACTATTGCCTATATCCTCTACACTTTATCAGTCTTTCATATAATTATTCGAACAAATACTTGGTTCATAACTAAATGCGGTTGCTAAAGTTGATATAATAAAATATGTATTTGATTATAAACTGTAAATAAACAAGAGGTGTAGGAATTCATATGGGCATACCTTTTCAGCTATTTTACTTGTCTTAATTATTTTAATGGATATGTAATATGTACATGAATGTAAATGTTGTATATATTATGAAATAAAGACAATTGAATTGAATTGAACTGAATATTGTACATTAGGCTCTGTGGGGTGATGTTAACCCTTTTAATTAGTTCGTAATTAATTTCATTCGTGCCACCACCAGTCAATATGATTCAGCTTGGGAAGGATATATAGGAATCAAAGCATAACAATAGTTTTTCAATAACAGTACAATGGCTACATAGATTCTTAAGTTGTATAACATCGCTTGAATAAATAAATAAATAAATATATAAATAAATATAAACAAATATATAAAAAAGACAAAGAAAAATACCGTAAATATAACAAAATATATTAATAAATACCGTATATATCAAGTATAAAATAAATACCGTATATATCAAGTATAAAATAAATACCGTATATATCAAGTATAAAATAAATACCGTATATATCAAGTATAAAATAAATACCGTGTATATCAAGTATAAAATAAATACCGTATATATCAAGTATAAAATAAATACCGTATATATCAAGTATAAAATAAATACCGTATATATCAAGTATAAAATAAATACCGTATATATCAAGTATAAAATAAATACCGTATATATCAAGTATAAAATAAATACCGTATATATCAAGTATAAAATAAATACCGTATATATCAAGTATAAAATAAATACCGTATATATCAAGTATAAAATAAATACCGTATATATCAAGTATAAAATAAATACCGTATATATCAAGTATAAAATAAATACCGTATATATCTATCTATCTATCTATTGCCTGACGCCGTGATCCCCGAAGTATAAACGAAATACCGTATCAGTCGACGCCCCTCCCCCAAATACCGCCTATCAAGTTCATAAATTCCTCATCCATCCTTCCACCTCATATTCGGTATAAAATCCCCCCTCGTATATCAAGCTCTCGTACATACCCTCTTAGTATAAAATAAATCCGCTTTCCATACTCGCTTTCCATACCGTATATATCAAGTATAAAATAAATACCGTATATATCAAGTATAAAATAAATACCGTATATATCAAGTATAAAATAAATACCGTATATATCAAGTATAAAATAAATTAAAATAAAACTAACAATAAATCAAATGCAAAATATCTGGGCTATAAATAAGTTCCAAGGTGAGAGGAGAGCTAGGCAGGTGGATTGGGTGAAGTGGATTATGTTCACTGGCTGATGATAATGGATGTATGACAAGGAGGGGAGGGGAGGAAGGAGGGGGGGGGGGTTATGATGGTAATAGGCTGGGAATGGATTACGGAGATACAAGACTGGCTGATGACGAAGAAAGAGAGGGAGAGAGTTACACAGATACTCAGACCTCACAGACCTTGCGGTCCCTACTAGGTGGACCGGCCTTAATACTACTAGACAGGGACAGTTTACAGTAGAAGAAAGGGACAGCAAATTAGATGGCTTTCTCAGAGAGAGAGAGAGAGAGAGTCATGATTGAATCCAGATTACTACGATGGAAGAAGAGAGGATGAGCGAATAAGTATAATTTAATTTTAAACAGATATATAACGACAGAAAAAGTTATAGACACCGCCTTTTTTACCTTTTATTCTCGTTAAGTAAGACAATTTTATGCAGCTTAAGAAGGGCCTATTAAAATTATTCAGAGGATTTACAGAGATCGTATTTCCCCCCTAGAGTCCTGAAGGTTGATTATAAGCTAAAGAAAATCGTCTAATGGTAACCAGAACATACTGAAGGGGTTAAGGGGAAATGGGCGTATTTATTTGCTTATTTATTTACCCTTTTTAATATTTTGTTAGCTTCCGACCTAGACCTCCATCAAGCTGTAAAAAACACCCCTATAGACCCCCCTCCAAGATAAATTTGTACATTTTTCGGTAGAAAAATTTCCCACCCAAAGGCCGGTTACTCTTAAAATTACAGGTTCGCTATCGCTCGTCAAGAAAAGATCGGCACCTAAATGACGTGAAAGGTCTTAATATTGACAAAGAAATGGGGCGTAAAGTTTTAAAATCGCCAAACTAATGGGCCGAACGTCTTAAAATCTAATAACCAATGGGGCTAAGCACGAGGGATAAGGGTAGCCACAAAAACTAGCCCATCCCCCCTTAACCTCTTCTGTACAATTGACGTCTATTATATTCTTGCTATATTTAGAGGATTTCGTGCAGTTTAATAAGAAGGATCTGTGATATTAAAAAGGGTTAATTAAGATGGTTCGAAGCCTGTTAATTGCTAGAGGCTTGGCAGTTGCTAGGGAAGCGATCGGGGAAGAGTTCCTCCCAGATGAGAAAGGTACTAGGATTAATAAATCCGAGCAGTTGAAGTGATGGTGAACAGAAAGGAACTTCTTAAACTGAATAAGATCATCTAAATATAACTAGAATATAATTTCAAAGACATAGCCGGTACAGAAAGGGTTAAATAGATAACGAAGCCTGACTGTTACGAAGGGAAAAGGCCAGACACGGGAGTAAAAGGCCAGACACGGGAATAAAAGGCCAGACACGGGAGTAAAAGGCCAGACACGGGAGTAAAAGGCCAGACACGGGACTAAAAGGCCAGACACGGGACTAAAAGGCCAGACACGGGACTAAAAGGCCAGACACGGGACTAAAAGGCCAGACACGGGAGTAAAAGGCCAGACACGGGAGTAAAAGGCCAGACACGGGAGTAAAAGGCCAGACACGGGAGTAAAAGGCCAGACACGGGAGTAAAAAGGACACGAAGTAAGGCCAGACACGGGAGTAAAAGGCCAGACACGTGAGTAAGAGGCCAGACACGGGAGTAAAAGGCCAGACACGGGAGTAAAAGGCCAGACACGGGAGTAAAAGAATACGACCTAATTGAATTAATTAGCGAGGCAGAAGACATTGGGTGATAAGAGAAAGGTTGAATTGAAATGGATGATGAGATTTACATTTATTTACATAGATAGACTAGCCAAACAGACCTTACGATCCAAACGAGGTGGTCAGGACTTAATTCTAGTAAGAGATGGCATACCCCATAGAAAAGGAAAGTTGAAGGAAAGGATAAACAAGAAGGGACTAGAGAGAGAGAGAGAGAGAGAGAGAGAGAGAGAGAGAGAGAGAGAGAGAGAGAGAGAGAGAGAGAGAGAATGCTTAGTACAATCTGGATATCGACGGGTAACTCAATATGACTCTGTGTGTGTGTGTGTGTGTGTGTGTGTGTGTGTGTGTGTGTGTGTGTGTGTGTGTGTGTGTGTGTGTGTGTGTGTGTGTGTGTGTGTGTGTGTGTGTGTGTGTGTGTGTGTGTGTGTGTGTGTGTGTGTGTGTGCAATAGTAACCAAAATATGATGAACATTACCTAATGGTGGTGAGGGGGTGAAGATACCACCGCCTTAAGTGTGGTACCGTACAGTTGCCCATATAAGTTCCGTTCCTGTCCGTGATCTTATACATGGAAATATAATGCGCATGATATCATTACGAGTGCGTTTTTTATGCAGTGGTTAACTTATCTGGTAATTAAAAGAAACCACACTCGCAAACATTAATTAAAAGAAACCACACTCGCAAACACTAATTCATACTAAGTTTACTTCCATACATAATATCACGACGAACAGATCATGTGGGCAACTGTACGGTCGCGCTAATAAGTCATAACCCAGTTGTCATTACGTTTGGCTGGCTCTGTGCTGTATTAATGCCTGTCAGATGTTGAATAGGGTGGGTAAGTGTAGGAACATGTTTGTATATTTCACTCGATATGAAGAAATGAAGCTTGGATATTGCTGCTACCAATTATTGATCAAAACATACTTGGTGCCGAGACATCACTTATTAGCGCGATTGTACATGGCAACTTGCATTCCTGATCAACCTTCTATCACTCTTTCAACTGTACATGGCAACTTGCATTCCTGATCAACCTTCTATCACTCTTTCAACTTTGTCGGGAAACTTGTTACTGGTACCTTTGCATTTTGTCTTCTTCATACACATAGAACAAACAAATGCCTTCAGCACATTAACCCTTCACCTGCCTACACAAAGTAATCAATACATTCCACAGTGTCTATATTTGCGGCCAGTGTTGTACCTCATCATTAATAATTTAACACTATCTGGTTCGACGGGGTCTTTTCGGACTTCCCCGGTTTCGCTCCATTAGTTTGGAGATTTTAAGACTCTTCACCTCATTAGTTTGGCGATAATACTACGCTTCACACCATTTAGGTGTCGATTTTATTGTGGGCAAGCAATAGCGAGCCTTTAACTTAGAAGTAATCGGTATTCGGCCAAGATATATTTCTATCGAAAAAAGGTATAAATTTAGGTTGAAGGGGATCTGGATGGGTATTTTCTTAGTTTAGAGGAAGTCTGGGAAGGCGTTTGTGTTAGCCTAGGGATCAAACTAAAATACATAGCTCAAAACTGGCACCAGCACGCCAAATCATTATACGAATCAATCAATACATTCCAGAGTTTCTATTTGAGTCCCGGACTTGTTGTGTTGCATCATCAGCATCATCAATAGTTGTATCAAGGTACGTCCATGTGTAAATGTTGGTATGAGCGTATCAGTGACAGGTTTAGAGTTATACAGTGTACGTGTGTGGTTTATACAGTGTACGTGTGTGGTTTATACAGTGTACGTGTGTGGTTTATACAGTGTACGTGTGTGGTTTATACAGTGTACGTGTGTGGTTTATACAGTGTACGTGTGTGGTTTATACAGTGTACGTGTGTGGTTTATACAGTGTACGTGTGTGGTTTATACAGTGTACGTGTGTGGTTTATACAGTGTACGTGTGTGGTTTATACAGTGTACGTGTGTGTTTATCATACAGTGTACGTGTGGTTTATACAGTGTGTGTGGTTTATACAGTGTACGTGTGTGGTTTATACAGTGTACGTGTGTGGTTTATACAGTGTACGTGTGTGGTTTCAACCCATACATTATGTTGAGTTATTAAGTGTATAACCTTGGGAGTTAATTGTGTGTGTGTGTGTGTGTGTGTGTGTGTGTGTGTGTGTGTGTGTGTGTGTGTGTGTGTGTGTGTGTGTGTGTGTGTGTGTGTGTGTGTGTGTGTGTGTGTCAGTGTGTGTGTGTGTGTGTGTGTGTGTGTGTGTGTGTGTGTGTGTGTGTGTGTGTGTAGTGTGTGTGTGTGTGTGTGTGTTGTGTGTGTGTGTGTGTGTGTGTGTGTGTGTGTGTGTGTGTGTGTGTGTGTGGGTGTGTGTGTGTGGTGTGTGTGTGTGTGTGTGGTGTGTGTATGTGTGTGTGTGTGTGTGTGTGTGTGTGTGTGTGTGTGTGTGTGTGTGTGTGTGTGTGTGTGTCAGTGTGTGTGTGTGTCAGTGTGTGTGTGTGTGTGTGTGTGTGTGTGTGTGTGTGTCAGTGTATGTGTGTGTGTGTGTGTGTGTGTGTGTGTGTGTGTGTGTGTGTGTGTGTGTGTGTAATTCACTTACTTGTTCGTCAAGGGGAATCCACGCAATGCGAGCTAAGCTCATTATTATCGCACCTCCTTAACTGGGAATGTATTGCGTGAAATGCATGTTAAGTGTTTATGTATCGTTGGAATGGCTGTGGATGTGTGTGTAGTCTGTATTTTAGCCAATTGGCGACATTTGGAAACGAAGGCTTAGGGTTAATCTGTACGGTACCATTCTCACTACGGTACCAGTCTCACCCGAAGGCTTAGGTTGACCAGTACGATGCCCATTTCACCTTGTAACCGATCACCAACCCCAGATGGGACGTCACAACTTCGTCCACTTATACCAGGTTCCTATTTATACTGCTAGGTGAACAGAGGCTACACCGCTAGGAGACTTGCCCAAATGTCTTTTCCCCGCCCGGGTCTCGAACTCGGGACCTTCTGGTTGTGAGCCAGCCGCGCTATCCGTTACGCCACGGGTGTGTGTGTGTGTGTGTGTGTGTGTGTGTGTGTGTGTGTGTGTGTGTGTGTGTGTGAGTGAGTGAGAGAGAAGAGAGAGAGAGAGAAGAGAGAGAGAGAGTAAGAGTGAGTGAGAGAGAAATGTGGTGTAGCGTATAATAATTGAATTTGGTATTCTGGGAGAGAGTTCCAGAGCTCAGATATTGAGTAGAAGAAAGTTTGAGAGTAACGTTTCACTCTTGGGTTGGAGAGTTGCACAGAGTAGGGGTGGGATTGAGTTGCAAGACGGGTACCACGTGCCCTACGTAAAGGAGGTGGTATGCACTGGGATAGCTCTGAGGAACACTGATTATTATAGTAGCGATAGAATAGCGAGAGAGATGCAACATTGCGGCATACATGTACAGTACACTTGGTCAAATAATTATCTGCACCCCTACGCTGATCATCTGGTGTGTACATCCGAGACGAGGATCGTCTCTGACACATAATAAACAACGTCACCTAATGTTACCTAATGTGTCCTAGCGGCACCGAGGAGCGCATCGCCCCTCGTTCTCAAAACTTTTAACACATATATAACCTATAACACAGATGATCGGCGTAGGGGTGCAGCTAATTCATTGACCAAGTGTACGTAAGAGATGGCAGTAAGGAATGCACACCGTGATATATGGGTACAAGGTGATATACGAGTACCATAACAACCGTGGAAGTTAAGTAACACACGGAGTACTGGAACTGATAATTAAAACGAACCTTTTGGTCATGAGGCAAATCGTTATTCATCTTGGCCTTACGTAACAAGACAGGTAATTAACAGAGAGAGAGAGAGAGAGAGAGAGAGAGAGAGAGAGAGAGAGAGAGAGAGAGAGAGAGAGAGAGAGAGAGAGAGAGAGAGAGAGAGAGAGAGAGAGAGAGTCTGTGAGAGTGAGTGAGTGAGTGATCTGGGTCTATTATGACCATAGTTACCCCTCTGAGCCCTCAAGGTAGAATATGATCAACAAAAACGTCTAATAGTAACCAGAATATGATGAAAACTGCGTCATCATGATGAAGAGGTTAACGGGAGATGGGTCGTTTTTCTGCTCCCTCATTTTCCTCGTTTAGCCCCATTACTTAGGCGATTTTATGACGTTCGGCCCATTAGTTTGGCGATTTTAAGACCTTTCGCCCAATTTCGTTGCCAATTTAAGACCTCTCGTGCCATTTAGGTGTCGATTTTTCCTGACGAGCGATAGCGAGCCTGACATTTTAAGAGGAACTGGCCCTACCGAAAAATGTACAATTTTATCTTGGATGGGGGTAGGGGTCTAGGGGGTGTGTGTTTTTTTTAAGCTTGATGGAGGTCTAGCGAAGAAACTAAGAAATAAAGGAATATATGAATTAATAGACCAATAATATAACCACTGTCCCCTTAATCATACTTAACGCTTGTATCACTTGCTCCAACTCTGCCAGCTCTATACGACTCAGTTACTCCCGTACCTGAAAATAAAGGAAAAAATACATTAGTTTACAAATCATATTACAGAAGTTAAAAATGTACTCAACCAATTTTAGTGAATACATGACGTTGGTGATCAGTGCATATGATACAAAATTTTTGGTAAGCTATTATAGCATAAATTTAAGCCCCAACAAAATACAAGTACATATTACAAAGAATCACAAACACAAACACACACACACACACACACACACACGCATTACTCTCACCATTAATATAATTAATGAATCATTTGCTATCTTACAATTACTATATCAAACGCAATAGGCTATTTTGATTCACACTCAACATTTTATATTCGACCTTATTAAATCTCTCTCTCTCTCTCTCTTTATTCAGACATACAATCAGACGGACCAATATTAATCTATATTAGTGACGACAGGAATGGGAGTGGGTGGGTTATGACGTCACAGGGAGGGGGAAAGGGGGGGGGGGGGGGAGCAGCGCTCCCCCCTATATATGCGTCACATTTTTTCTCCCCCTCGCCTTCGTTTGTTTTTCTGAATATCGATTTAACTATTTATCTATCAATCTATCCCGTGTTATATATCCATCAACAGTATATAGCTATGTCTATCTCAAAAATATTGTGGTCCATTCAAGGGAGACACGGAAAGAGAGAGAGAGAGAGAGAGAGAGAGAGAGAGAGAGAGAGAGAGAGAGAGAGAGAGAGAGAGAGAGAGCGAGAGCGAGAGAGAGAGAGAGAGAGCGAGAGAGTGAGAGTGAGTGAGAGTGAGAGAGAGAGAGAGCAGTGAAGATGAGACGATTCTTACGTGGAGAGTGAGAATGAATGAAGATATTATCCTTCACAAGTTTCTGTTTTTAGCATGGAGGCAAAGAAAAAAAGGAGGATAGAGATAGAGAGAAATATATAGAGAGATATATATATAGGTAGACAAATATATATATAGAGATAAAACAGATAGATAAATATCACATATAGATATAGATAAACAAACAGATAGAGAGAGAGAGAGAGCGCGCGCGAGAGCGAGCACGATAATGAGAAGTAATGAATGGAAAGAATGGGCAGATAGCTTGAATGAAACAAAATCCTTCATGTTTCGTTTTATAAGAAGGTGGGAAACAATCTAAGAAAGGAGGGAAAGAAGGAAGAGGATAACGATAACAAAGCCACGAACATATTGATGTGGAGGAGGAAAGGTAAGGATGGAGAAAAGAATGAAGAGTAAGGTTGAAGAAGGAGAAATAAAAATAAGGCGCACAATACAAAGAAATGTTATGAAAACGAACAATCATGACAAATCAGATAGAGTATAATTATGATAGAAGATACGATAAATAAATAACAGAGGAAAGGAGAGCAAACAAAATATATGAAAAACAATATCATTATCTGTATATATTTATCTATATGTATATTCATAAACCGTATATATAGTATATAATATATACACAAGAAACAGTAAAGTAACAGACAGACAGGCGAACAGATAGTAATGCAAGACACTAAATCTGAAGAAGATACCAACATTTAGGAAATAAAATAGAATACCCAAAAGACGATCATGAAAAGGAACACGGAAGCGAAAATGAACTGCAGATGGAAATGTGAAAAACAGAAGCCACCCAAGGACAGACTATTGGTGAAGAAATAATACATGTGAACAATAACAACAGAAAACCTAGAGTGAGACGACAGTGGTAAATAATTAGATAGAACTAAAATATAGATAGATAGATACCGGTACTGTATATGGTTAGATGGAGAGTATAGACAGACAGACAGACAGACAGACAGACAGACAGACAGACAGACAGACAGATATATATATATATATATATATATATATATATATATATATATATATATACCGATATATATATATATATATAGAGAGAGAGAGAGAGAGAGAGAGAGAGAGAGAGAGAGAGAGAGAGAGAGAGAGAGAGAGAGAGAGAGAGAGAATGGGTCAAGGATGGAAAGTTAGGAAAGATTTATTGAATGTACAAAGTTTACAGAGGCAGACAAAACAAATACAAGGAAACCAGAATATCATAAAATAGGTTAACCTGGGACTAAAAATACGTGGAAGCAGTGGTGATCGTGGGTGGAAGAAGTGGTATAGGTGGTGGTGGTGGTGGTGGTAGTGATAAGGGTGGTAGTGGTGTTGGTAATGATGATGGTGATGAGGGTGGTGGAGGTGTTGGCAGACATGATGATGATGATAATGGTGGGGATAATATTACCAGTGATGTGGTGGGGTGGGGGGGGGGGGGGGGGAGGGGTGGAGACAGGCATTGATAGTGATGGTGGTAGTGGTGGTAGCAGAGGCATTGATAGTCATGGTAATGGTGGAGGTGAAAATATTGGCAGTGGTGAGGATGGTGGTGGTAGTGATGGTGACAAGTATTGACAGTGGTGGTGATAATGATGGTGGTAGTGGTGGTGGTAGTGGAGGTGGTGGTGGTGGAGGAGGAAGGAGGACAATGACGTCAGAGTGGTGTTGAGCTTGAAGGTGGTGTGTCGAGCCACTAGTGAATGAGCTCTCTCCCTTCCCCCTCCCTCTTTTTCCCATTCATTCATTCATTCATTCATCCACCTCTCTCTTTTTCTTTCCTTCATTCATTCATCTCTCTCTTTTTATCTGCTTCTTTCATTCATTCATTTAACTAATGTGTCTAAATATGCAAATTATATACACGTTTTTCCTTTTTCCTATGTGTATGAGGGAGACAAAAGGCTAAGCTGTCTGTAACAAGTGTCTCTCCCAAGGTTGACAGAGTGATCGTCGCTATTATACTGTGTTTATAAATTCATAATCCTATTTCTCCACAGGCTACATATTAATATTTTATTCGTATAATTTTTCTTACTGCCTTGCCAGATTCATTCGTCCTTTTCTAATGTTTGTCAACTCAGATAAATTCATCCCATCTGTTACACTATCCCTGACCCAATTCAGTCCGCCCCCCTCTCTCTCTCTCTCTCTCTCTCTCTCTCTCTCTCTCTCTCTCTCTCTCTCTCTCTCTCTCTCTCTCTCTCTCTCTTCATGTTAACCTACTTCCATTTAGTCTTAGATTGTCCCTCTTAACCCCTGCTGTACCGGCGACGCCCTTTCCATTATATTCTGGACAGTATTAGACGATTTTATTCAGCTTAGGAAGGACGTCTACCCATTAAAAGACTACAGACTATCTCAATTAATCCTTTTACCTATCATACATCCTTCTTGAGCTTCATAAAATCGTCTAAATGTAGCTAAAAGCCCAAATAAATGGACGTCGCCAGTATAGGAGTTAAAAACGTGTTTTTGTGTTTTGTCAATTTAACACGTTTCTCCATATTCAATAACCTCTCTCTCTCTCTCTCTCTCTCTCTCTCTCTCTTGCAATTATTATCTGTCCATCTCAATCACTTCCATTCCTTCCTCCGCAACTCCAACCACAAAATTATTTCCACTTTATGTATTATCGAACTCTCCATTTTCCCTAAAAGAGGGATGGTTGGCTTTTCGATTTTCTATAGCTTATAAATTTAGCTCTAGGACTCGAAGGGGTAAAAAAGATCTAAAACAAAAATCCTCTGAATAACACAGGTACTTCTTACTCTGTATAAAGTTATAAACTCGTCTAATTTTAGCCAGCATCAAAGGTAAAAAGGGGTTAACCCATACAGTACCAGGGACGTCCTTTTCATCAGATACTGGCAACTATTAGACAATGTTGTTCAGCTTAGCAAGGACGTGTACCAATACATAGGCTGCAGACTCTCTCAATTCATTCTTTCAGCTACCATATATCCTTCCTAAGCTTAATAAAATCGTTTAAATGTAGCTGAAATCAAATCAAAATAGACGTCGCTGGTACTCAAAGGGTTAAACAAAAAATCCTAAACTAGACTTCTTCTTTCTTGTGTCACCTTCAGAGATCATCTTCCTCCTCTATCTCTTTATTATTGTTACTTATAGACGATTATATAAAGCTTCAGGGGGATGGGCCGGTTTTCTGGACCACTTTCTCCCTCATGTTTAGCCCCATTAGTTTTCAGATGTTAAGATGTTTGCCCCATTAGTTAGTCGATTTTAAGACCTTTCGCCCCATTTCTTCGTCAATATTTAGACCTTTCGTGCTATTTAGGTGTCGATTTTTACCCTGGCGAACGATAGTGAGCCTGTAATGTTGGAAGAACCGGCCTTCGGCCGGGAAATTTTTCGGTACAAATTAATCTAGAAGGGAGATCTAATGGACGTTTTTTTCAAATTTGATGGAGGTCTAGGGAGGAAACTAGAAAAATAACGAATACATGCAAAAATCGACCAAAAAAGTGAACCATCTCCCCTTAAGCCGATATCACACGAGAGCTTTTATAGTCAACATTCGACGATCAAACAATTTCTGATAACATTTCTGGAATATATTGCACTGGTACCGGAAACTAGACTGATGGTAGATGAATTTGAGAAACCGAAATATTCTAAATGTTAACCTCATAAGCTGCCAGACCAGTGTTAAGGATAAATGTGGAGGGAAAAACGCTCGTGTGATACCGGCTTTAGGGAAGGGATGTGGGGGTCAGAGGGGAAGAGGGGATGGGCGTATTAATTTAGGGAAGGGATGTGGGGGTCAGAGGGGAAGGAGGGGATGGGCGTATTAATTTATTCATTTATGGATCTATAATTATTCTTTTAGTTTCCTCCCTAGACCTCAATCAAGCTTATAAAAAAAAACACCCCCTCAAAACCCTCCTTCAAGATAAATGTGTATATTTGTTCGATAGAAAAATGGCCGGTTCCTCTCAAATTACAGGCTGGCTATCGCTCGCCAGGAAAAAATCGACACCTAAATGACACGAAAACTCTTAACATTGACAACAAAATGTGGCGAAAGGTCTTAAAATCGAAAAAATAATGGACCGAACGTCTTAAAATCTCAAAAACTAATGGGGATAAGCATGAGGAAGAAAGGGAGCCAGAAAAAACTACCCATCTCCCCTTAATCGAAATAGTCCGTACCTCTGTGATTACAAAACGACTTATAAACGCTAAAGAAGACATTCCTTTTTTCCCGTCAGCTTTAAGGGGGGTCACCGTTTTTTTTTTATCTTTCTCTCCTTTTCTCTCTTTCCCTGGCTTGTATCCATTCGACCCCATTCAGCCAACTGTTTTAAGACGTTTATCCCCATCCAGGTGTCGATTTCTTCCTGGCAAGCGATAGCGAGCCAGCATTGTATGGAGAAATCCGGCTTCGCCGGAGAAATTTTTCTTTCGAAAAATGTACAAATTTAGCTTGTTGTCGAAACAAATAATATATATGCTGGCTCGTCTTAAAACAATAGGCTGAATGGGGGCGAATGGATACAAGCTAAAGAGAGAGGGAGAAAGAGAAAAAAAACGAGGTGGGCTCCCTTAATGATCATCCTAACTGACCTCTTTCCTCTCTTTAACCCTTTCAGTAC
Organism: Paralithodes platypus; assembly: GCA_032716605.1. Taxonomy (NCBI): domain Eukaryota; kingdom Metazoa; phylum Arthropoda; class Malacostraca; order Decapoda; family Lithodidae; genus Paralithodes; species Paralithodes platypus. The sequence continues at coordinate 5,392,227 of CM064485.1, read as the reverse complement.
CTTCTAGAAGCGTCTTTATGTATTATTCTAGTTATACAATATTTAGACGATTGTGTGCAGCTTAAGAAGGATCTGTGGTAGTAAAAGGGTTAAGTGGGAGAGTTCGAAGACTTAGAATTGCTAGAGGGCCCTCCTAAACTGAGTATAATCGTTTAATAATAGCGAAAATAAACTGAAAGGGACTTTACCGGTAAGGAAAGGGTTAACTGTATTCACGCAACTTATAGACGACTTCATGCAGCTTAGGAAGGACATGTGACAGTCAAAAGATTAGTCGAGATACTTTGTATCAGTACCTCTGTAATTCCGATTCCTAGAGGTCTATCCTAACCTTAATAAAATCGTCCAAAGTTAGCGGAGACAAAATTTAAATTATGCCCCGGAAAAAATAAGGTTAACTTGTGTCAACGATTTTCATTTTCGCTTCCAATAAATGTTTCTCTTCCCACTTTTTGATCACGTTAAGGGGAGGCTGGCTGTTTGTTTGGTCTATTAATTCATCTATTTATATATTTTTTTAGTTTCCTCCCTAGACCTCCATCAAGCTTAGAAAAACACCACCTAGATAAATGTGTTCATTTTCCGGTAGAAAAATGTCCCGGCCGAAGGCCGGTTCCTCTTAAAATTGCAGGCACGCTATCGCTCGCCAGGAAATAATCGACACCTAAATGGCACGAAAGGTCTTAAAATTGAGAAAGAAATGGGGTGAAAGGTGTTAAAATCGCCAAACTAATGGGCCGAACGTCTTATAATCTCAAAACTAGTGGGGCTAAACATTAGGGAGAAGGGGGTCCAGAAAAACGGTCTGCCTCCCCTTAAGCTATCGTCCCTGTTGACCTCTTTTCTCTCCTCTTGCTTTTATGTATTATTTTGTAACCATGTTTACTTGTTTATACTGTACATTATATCCTGTTTTTATTGTCCCTCTTCTCTATTAGTCAATTATATTATCAATCTTCCTGACTTATTTTCTCTCTCTCTCTCTCTCTCTCTCTCTCTCTCTCTCTCTCTCTCTCTCTCTCTCTCTCTCTCTCTCTCTCTTGTCAACATCCTTTATCACACAAACACTTCTAAGAAATGTAAAGTTAATTTTGATACAGTCACACATTCTTGGCGAGTGTGTGCACGTGAGTGAGTGAGTGAGTGTGTGTGTGTGTGTGTGTGTGTGTGTGTGTGTGTGTGTGTGTGTGTGTGTGTGTGTGTGTGTACAAGAGAGAGAGAGAGAGAGAGAGAGTGAGAGTGAGAGAAAGAGATGGATAGATATATGAACAGAAAAATAGGTAAAGATAGATAGCTAGATAGAACAATAAATAGATACGAAAAATGCAAAGGTAGACAGAAATAATACAGAAACAGATAGTAAGAGTAAAACTACAGACCCCCAAAAGAGTCGCGGCTAACAAATGAGACAAGGAACATGATTTACTGAGGGAAGAAGGAATGGCAGGCTAAATTAAGGGGACTGCAGGAGAGATCAAGAGAATAAAAACAGTGAAACAAAATAAGGATACACAATCAATAAATAAGTAAAAGAAGTGCAAGAACAAATAGGAATAAGTAAAAGAAGTGCAAGAACAAATAGGAATAAGTAAAAGAAGTGCAAGAACAAATAGGAATAAGTAAAATAAGTGCAAGAACAAATAGGAATAAGTAAAAGAAGTGTAAGAACAAATAGGAATAAGTAAAAGAAGTGCAAGAACAAATAGGAATAAGTAAAAGAAGTGCAAGAACAAATAGGAATAAGTAAAAGAAGTGCAAGAACAAATAGGAATAAGTAAAAGAAGTGCAAGAACAAATAGGAATAAGTAAAAGAAGTGCAAGAACAAATAGGAATAAGTAAAAGAAGTGCAAGCACAAATAGGAATAAGTAAAAGAAGTGCAAGAACAAATAGGAATAAGTAAAAGAAGTGCAAGAACAAATAGGAATATACATAATATAAAAGTAAAAAGAATATCACACACGGGCAATAGTTATATATACTGTATGTATATATATATATATATATATATATATATATATATATATATATATATATATATATATATATATATACTGTATACCGGTAGAAGACAATATAAAACATGGATTAAGATTAAAATATTGATCAAGATATAAATTAAGAAAACGATGATTGAGAAACAATAATTAACATGCAAGTAAAATGAGAATAAGATATATAAAGAATATTAAAAGTAACAAGCGTTGTAAAGTACCGAAGACCTCCGTCGAACGCTTTAAATCACCCAGGTGCTCCAAGCTCATCTTCTTCCTAGTCTCTATCCCCCTTGACAAATAATTTCGGCTAATCCAGTCAAACAAGCAAAACAACAAGAGTGAGACGAGTAGTAATAAGCCTACGGTAGGTTACTGACGTAATTCAATGTATAAGATCACGGTGAGGAAAAGAAATTATGTGGGCAACTGTACATTAATAAAAGGAGATGTGTTTGATGGTTGCAAAGTTGCTCGCGTGTTTGGGGCTCGAAACACGTATTATGAAAAGCATGTATCCGTCACAATAACTTACATTTTCTTACTTAACCTTACAACTTGTCTAAATAATGACAGGATTCTCACAATACGTAGACGGAGGTCGTTCTAAAAAGAAATGAATACAAAGGAAATGGCCGAGATATGAATAAAGGAGGACATCCCAGAACGCAGGAAGTGGTAATCAGAACAAATTATAAACGATAAAACGAGTGATAAATAATGTGGATGCGGAAATGGAAGAAATAAGCTAATAACAAGGACGGGGGAATAATGGGAAAAACAAAATAAAGGGAAGAATGGCAAATAACAAAGGAAAATATAAAGAGAAAAAAAGGAAAAGAGAAGGAGGTAGAGGAAAGTGGGCGAACAATAATGGAGGATTGCAATATATATATATATATATATATATATATATATATATATATATATATATATATATATATATATATATATATATATATATATATATATAGTATATATATACAATGATAGAGTATAATATATGCAGATGAAAATGGTGAGAAAGGCCGAAAAATAAATATCAGAGCCACATTCAATGATAAAATTGTTGCACTGAAAGAATAAATGCAAGGGAGATGTCAGGAACGTCAATACAAATGTCAGAGAGAGAGATATATCAATAATACGAGTTCCAATAAGGGACTCAGCGGATCTTAAGGGAAAAAGAATAATTGAGGGATTAATATGACGAGGTGGAAATAGGAAGACGAATTGAATTGGCTGAGAAAGGGAGAGGATTTTTATTGAGTGAAATAAGGAGTGAGAGAGAGAGAGAGAGAGAGAGAGAGAGAGAGAGAGAGAGAGAGAGAGAGAGAGAGAGAGAGAGAGAGAGAGAGAGAGTTAGTTAGTTAGTGTTAGAGATATTATAACATACCCAGTATGGAATAAATAGGCTGGTTCAATATGACAATAGCTACAGCATTTGAGGCTATTTAACACACTAAAAACATAATATATTACAAACAATTAATTTCCACAAGGCAAAAGTTCATAATGAGAATAACATTCCCATCCTAAACAATGGTGGGGGGACCAACATGTGCCCCATCTCACACCCACAGTCACACTGAAGAGTATCAGCTCCCCCTCATCGATTATATAAACGGAAGGTTCCCAGTTAAACATTTTCTCTCGCTCTCACTCTCCCTGTCTCTCCATTTATCTCTCTCTCTCTCTTACTCATACACTTTCACTTTCTCAAATATGTTGCTGTTCTTAATATATTTTCCATTATATATATATATATATATATATATATATATATATATATAGTTTTCTATTTATGCTTTTAGGTACCTTTTTATGCCTGATAATAGCTTTACAAACACTCTAAGTTTTGTTTGTTGTTCATAGCTTAAACAATTTCGTTGCACTGGGCTTGTTGAAACAACTACCGGTATATATATTTTTTTTTTAAATTTAAACTATTTCTACTCCCAGCTGATGCTATTAGAAGTTGTCAGGAGTTATTACTTTTATTTTGTTGTTCGTAAATGTTAAAAAGGCTCACGCCATTCTTGTTTTAACCCTTTCAGCACGATGACGTAATTTTCATCATCTGGTTAACATAAGATGATTTTCTTTAGCTTATACTCTACCTCTAAGGGGTAACTACGACCTCAATAAACCCTCTGAATAAGATCGGTCCTACTTAAACTGCATAAAATCGCATAATTTACCCTCTGAATATGACAGGCCCTACTTAAACTGCATGAAATCGTATAATTTACCCTCTGAATATGACACGTCCTACTTGAACTGCATAAAATCGTATAATTTACCCTCCGAATATGACAGGCCCTACTTAAACTGCATAACATCAATATTTTTAGCCCCAATATAAGGCAAAAAGACGCCATCGTGCTAAAGGGGTTAAAACAGAGTCTGTGTCATCACCCCGATCAGAGGCACGAGGACCTCTCAAGTGGTGGAGAGACTTAAAGTTTATACTACACAAATGTATTCAGACTCAAAATGTTAACTTTTTCACTAGACGGTCTATTCTGGAGGGTTCGTATCAAGTCAGCCTCTCTCTCTCTCTCTCTCTCTCTCTCTCTCTCTCTCTCTCTCTCTCTCTCTCTCTCTCTCTCTCTCTGTCGGTCTGTGTCTACCGATTTCCTTTATTTAGGGTTTTGTTGACTACTAAAATATAAAATAGATTCCTTACCACCTCGTTTGGATTATAAGGTCCGTGAGGTCAGTGTTTCTATGATAATCTATGTAAATTTGTCTGCCTTTTATATATATATACCGGTATATATATATATATATATATATATATATATATATATATATATATATATATATATACAGTATATATATTCACCTATATCTTTCTTCTCTGATTTTGCTAGAGAAAAACTAGGTTAATTCAACATCGTACTTTATGGCCCCAATTGTAAATTGTTGTTCAGGTAGCGTTGAAGAAAAAAAGCTCTTTAAAATGTTCTTAATATTACTTCAAACATTATTTTCTTAATGCCTATTTTAATGTGTACTGTACGTTATTTTACTGTTTCTACCCCAATCACATTCTTCTGCCAAAATATAACTGTACTCTTATGCCATTAAGATTCTTTCTCGGTAAACCAAGAATGCTGTTTTGCCCAGCTGCTGTTCTTGCCTCACAGTAACAGCAGCAGCAGCAGCAGTAGCAGGTGGTGAAAGCGATCCAGGGAGATACTATCGTTATAAAATAGACCTTGGGAGCTGATGGGATGATGGGCCAGGGTTTAAGGGGAGGTTTTTAGTTCGTTCCCTAGACCTCCAACAAGCTTAAAATTACACCCCCTAGACCTCCTTTCAAGATAAATGTGTACATTTTTCGATAGAGGCCAATTCCTCAAAAATTACAGGCTTGCTTTCGCTCGCCAGGAAAACATCGACACCTATAATATTATGGCACGAAAGGTCTAAAAATTGACAGAAATGGGGCAAAAGTTCTTAAAATTACCAAACTAATGGGGCAAGCGTCTTATAATGGCAAAAACAATGGGGATAAACATGAGGGAGAAACGGCTCCAGACAAAAATCCCTCAAGTTGAAATCTCCCCTTAAAATCATTCTAGTCGTGGAGGGAATGGTGGATTCAGTAAAAGTTGAGATAGTTGTGGTGGTTCTAGTTTGAGAAGTGGTGGAGAGTGGTTCGAGTGGTAGTCTTAGTGGTTCTAGTTTGACAAGTGGTAGTGGTTGAGAGAGTGGTTTGAGTGGTAGTCTTAGTGGCTCTAGTTTGAGAAGTGGTAGTGGTAGAGAGAGTGGTTTGAGGGAAGTGGTAGTCTTAGTGGTTCTAGTTTGAGAAGTGGTAGTGGTAGACAGTGGTTCAAGTGAAGTGGCAGTCTTAGTGGTTCTAGTTTGAGAAGTGGTAGTGGTGGAGAAAGTGGTTCGAGTGAAGTGGTAGTCTTAGTGGTTCTAGTTAGAGAAGTGGTAGTGGTAGATAGAGTGGTTCGAGAGAAGTGGTAGTGGTGGAGAAAGAGGTAGTCTTAGTGGTTCTAGTTAGAGAAATGGTAGTGGTAGATAGAGTGGTTCGAGAGAAGTGGTAGTCTTGGTGGTTCTAGTTTGAAAAGTGGTAGTGGTGGAGAGTGGTTCAAGTGAAGTGGAAGTCTTAGTGGTTCTAGTTTGAGAAGTGGTAGTGGTAGATATAGTGGTTCGAATGAAGTGGTAGTCTTAATGGTTCTAGTTTGAGAAGTGAGAGTGGTAGAAAGAGTGGTTCAAGTGAAGTGGTAGTCTTGGTTGTTCTAGTTTAAGAAGGGGTAGTGGTAGAGAGGTTCGAGTGAAGTGGTAGTCTTAGTGGTTTTAGTTTGAGAAGTGGTAGTGGTAGAGAGAGTGGTTCGAGGAAGTGGTAGTCTTAGTGGTTCTAGTTTGGTTGTGGTAGGAAACTCTAGCTAACTAAAATATCAACCACAACCCAAACTACCATCACAACTACAATCTATACAACAATTTCTACTACCCTAACACCACCAAGAATACCTACTGTAACTACAAATAGCAACCACGCAACTCAAACCAACCACTATAACAAGCTACCAACCACCTCAATCACCATAGCAACCACAAACACAATACCATTCACAACAAACACAAATAAGCAACCACAATGATCACAACCATAGAAAGTTACCTACCACCTCCATCACCATAGCAACCAACAAACAACCACCACTAAAGCAAGTTAACAATCACCTAAATCCTCATAGCAACTGCCATTATAACAATGCTATTGCACCACAACCACCACAAACACCATAGCAACCACTAAACAACCATCACTAGAACAAGTGACCAACCACCTTAATTACTATAACAACCACCATTATAATTAAGGCTAACGCACCACAACCTCCATAGCAACCACCAACCAATAATCACAATAGCATGTTACCAAACCTACCACAATCAGTACCACCACTACAGTAAGGCTATTTAACCACAACCACCATTATAAAAAATAAATAACTACATTTACCTTCGCTTCAACCTTGGATAAAAAAAAATCAGCGATCTTCCCCTCAATAATTATTCAGATCACAATTCACCATAAAGGCTATCTAATCGCCTAATCCCCTTTAGCACGAAGACGCCTATTTACCTTTATTCCGGTTAAAATTGTATGCAGTTTAAGGACTTATGTTTGAGGGTTTATTGAGATCGTATTTACCCTATTGAGTCCTAGATTATATGCTATACAGAATCGTCTAATGGTAAAGAGCATATGATGAAAATTACGTCATCGAGCTGAAGGGGTTAAAGATTTACAGCTACCAAAAAAAATAAAAAATAAACAAAAATAAACAAATAAAGATACAAATAAAAAAATAATAAATAAATGAAGCCCAATCAACACCGCATAATTATACCCTAATGATCACGACCACCCTCCCAATCACCACCTACCCCCTCTACTGTAATTAAAGGTATACTAAGCCACCCACAGCTAATCAAAGAGCCCAATCACAACAACTATCAACCTAATGCCCACAACCACCATCCCAATCACCACCTAAATCACCCCACCTATCCCCTTCTACTAAATAACGTATACTACAACTATGCCATCCACAGCTAACCAAAAAGCACAATCACCACAGCTACCACCATAATCACCACGAATACCATCCGAATCACCCCACCTATCCCCTCTACTTACTGTATAACGAACACTACAATTATGCCACCCACAGCTAACCAAAAAGCTCAATCACCACAGCTATCACCCTAATGACCACGACCACCATCCCAATCACAACCTAAAGCATCCCACCTATCCCCTCTACTTATAGGGTATACTACTACTACTACTACTAATAATAATAATAATAATAGTAATAACAATAATAATAATAATAATACGCCACCCAAAGCTACAATAAAATCCCAATCACCACAGCTATCACCTTAATCACCACGACTACCATCCCAATCACCACCTAAATCACCCACCTTTCCCCTCAACTTATTATGTACACTACAACTATGTCACCCACAGCTACCAAACTAAGCCCAATCACCACAGCTACCACCTTAATGACCACGACTACCACCCCAAGCACCACCCAAATGACCCCACTTACCCCCACAAATGACCACCATCACCACGACAGACCAATTCCCATCACCACTCCCGTTGTCAGATTCACCATTCCAGAGATTCGACAATATCCATCTGGTCCTATTTTGGTGTTGGGGGGAGACACGAGCTGCAGGTGTGTGTACAAAGGTGTACAAAGGAGTACAAAGGAAATCAAGCTACAACAGATCTAGTGACCCTTCTAGGTTGCTTGTCCTCCAAAACACTGAGGATCAAGCTTAGTGTCCAAACAGTGGTTTAGAGTGGGTAAGGGAACATTGGAAAGGGAATTACTGCCCTGGAACTAATGTCCGTGGCAGGATTAGGAAGTTAGTAGGGGACAGATGGGTTAGTAACTGTAAGTGTGTATGTAAGAGAGGGAAAGGAGGAAGGTTTGGACAATGGAAAGAAGAAAAACAAATGAGGAGGGAAGGAATGAAAATAATGAGAGTAACAAAGAATGGAACACATGGATGAAAGAGAAAGGTGGCAGGAATAGAAGAATGGTAGAGAGGAGTGAAGGGAAAGCAAGAGGAGGAGGAAAGGAAAGAATATGAGGGAATACAATAAGGAAGGAAGGAATGAAGAGAATTACGACAGGAAGGCTAAAAAGGAGAGAAGAGGATGGAAGGAGGGAAGGAAGGAACGTAATGGAATACAGTAGGAAGAAAGGAGGCTTAAAGGAGATAAGAGGACGAAAGGAGGGAATGAAGGGAATTACAAAAGAAAGAAGATAAATAAGAAAAAGAAAAGAATAGGAAGGAAGTAAATGAAGGAATGTAATGGAATAGGAAGAAAGGAATGATAAAAATGAAGCCAGGAAGGCTAGCAAGGAGAGGAGAGGACCAAGGAGACATATTATCTCTGGAGGTGACATTCCAAGCGAGCTCTAGACAATGAAGGGGTTTAAGTGGCTGCCATACCTTCACCATACCTCCACCAATCATAATCTACATCACAAATACCACACTGTATCCACCATTTATACTCACCATCATTTATTCTCACCACCATACCAACAATTCTCCAACATTCATATTCTTCACCATCACACTCACTATATCTCCCTCTTTTATGTTCACCACCAGGCCAAAATCTCTATTCGTTCATATGCATTACCATCACATTCATTATATCTTCACCTTTCCTACTGCCCACCAAACCTTCAACTTTTATATTCACCATCATACACATCATATCTTCAACATACTAACACATCTCCAACATAAATATTCTCCAGCATCACACTCACATATCTCCAGATTCTCCACCTTTCCTACTTCCCAGTGTATCTTCAACATATCTCCAACTTTTATATTCACCTTCATACACAGCATATCTCCAACAATACTAACACATCTCCAACATTCATATTCTCCACTTTACTGTCACAATATCGCCAACATTTACATGACACCATCATACACGTCACATATCCACATTGTATACTCACACCACGAATCTTTGTCCACATCTATTAAATGGTTGACTCTTTCCAACTGGTACACGCAATAGGTCAAAAGTACCAATAATAAAATGATAAAATAATAACTCTTCGGAAACCAATCAACCTCTGACCTATACATCACCAAACATCAACCAATTGTAACTTTTAACGCCTTGCATAAACCAATATTCACGGACACAGCATATACACCAAACTTCAACACGCATGCATCAATAACCTACACAACTAAAGCCTCACAATAACATTCAACACCAAAAGCTAACACCACATCTACTCCACAAACCATTATAAATCAAGACCATGTAAACTAATATATGCTCTCTCTCTCTCCCTCCCCCCCCTCTCTCTCTCTCTCTCTCTCTCTCTCTCTCTCTCTCTCTCTCTCTCTCTCTCTCTCTCTCTCTCTCTCTCTCTCTCTCTCTCTCTCTCTCTCTCTCTCTCTCTCTCTCTCTCTCTCTCATATACACTAACGGATCGGATTTGGTCCAGTAGTCTAAGGTGCCACGCCCTAATCGCGCAGGCGAGAGTGCGGGTTCGAGTTTATCAGAATCCGGAAGTTTTTCGGCCATCCCAATGGAGACGGATTGTAGCGTGGTCCCTCCCTAACCAAGCTGCTAAACTATCAGCTTATGTTAGCACACTCGTCGTTCCATCAGAACATGTAATATAGTCGGAATTCAGGCACCTTACGGTGGCCAAAGGTCGCATGCGACCTCGTAGTTAATTGTACTGTACTCAGGTTAAGAAAAAACTCTGTAGATTCTCAGCTTTAGGATTGCAAGTGAACAACAAACCAACAATTATTTGTATTATTCTCTCACACACACACACACACACACATAGGACAGCCAGGAGGCAAAATGGACCAAGTTTGCTCATTAAAATAAGTTCATAGCTCTTCTCTCGCTATACCAGCTTAACTTCATATATTGGACTCTTAGATAAATAACCTATCTTCATATCGGAGATCCATAGTCCAAACTTCATAATATCGTATTCAAGACTAGAATCTATATTTGTCGGATTTAAAACAATTAATCATCTACTAATTACTAGAACTAATGTCACACATCGCACCCATGACGCAAATACGTCAATTTAATTGCCAAAACTTATATTGCTATACCGTATGATTTATAACGTAAACGAGATACACTAAAATAAATATGGGAATGAATATGGTATGTACTGTATAGTGTCCGTAATAATTTACACTTGTATTGGAATATTGGTGGTAATATCCCCATACCATAAAAGTTATAAAAGTAAATCACTATCAATAAACCCAATTATCTTATACAGTATACCTTTTCGTACCGTATTTTTATTTAAAGTGTAGAGGGCCTTTCAAAACCGAGTATATGTTTTGTTTTTTGTTTTTTTGATGTGCATTAAGGAGACAAAAGGCTTACGAGTCCCATCCATCCGGATTAGTTAACGATAATTAAAGGAATAAAGGAACACCCCGTTCTAAACATTAAGGGGAGGTTTTTAGTTTGGTCTCTAGACCTCCATCAAGCTTAAGATGACACCCCCTTGAGCCCCTTTCAAGATAAATTTGTACATTTTTCGGTAGAAAAATGTCCCGGCTGAAAGCCGGTTCCACTTAAATTACAGGCTCGCTATCGCTCGCCAGGATAAAATCGACACCTAAATGGCAAGAAAGGTCTTAAAATTGACAGAAATGGGTTGAAAGTTCTTAAAATCGTCAAAATAATGGGGCAAACGTCTTAAAACTAGAAAAACAATGGGGCTAAACATGAGGGAGAAAGGAGTCCAGAAAAAAAATCCCTCAAGTGGATATCCCCCCTTAATCCTCCATTACAAACCCCAATGCACTAGAATTAAACTAATGCAAACATATCCTCCCGGGATACGAACTCGGGACACCACACCCAGAACATGCATCTAACCCACAAAAACATACACACACACACACTTCATCCTTAATAGTTTTAGTTTCATAGAAGAGTGGCGAACACATCATCAAAAGGAAGGAACATACGATCACGACGAAGAACAGACCTTATGTGGGCAACTGTACACTTGAAGCCCGATGGTCATTATATGGGTGGCACTAAAGTAGATCCCTTCCTCCACTACCCTTCTCCTCATTAAGGGGAGGTATTTAGTTTGTTCCCTAGACCTCCATCAACCTTAAAATTACACCCCCTGAGTCCCTTTCAAGATAAATTTGTACATTTTTCGGTAGAAAAATGTCCCGGCCGAAGGCCGGTTCCTCTTAAATTACAGGCTCGCTTTCGCTCGCCAGGATAAAATCGACACCTAAATGGCACGAAAGGTCTTAACCCTCTCCGACAAATGACGCAATTTTGAGCCTATTAGGGATACTTTAAAGCCTTTATTACCATCAGGGGTATTTACAAACCTTTAGTTTAGTTACTTCAACCTCTGCAGTTATCTTTGAATTAGCTGTGGGCAGAAAACTAATTTTGGAGAGGTAATTATAAGAGTGAGAGAACTCTATTTCTTATTGCTAATCTGGCAACCTCTGCGTCACATGAGTCTGAAGGGGTTAATATGGGGTAAAAGTTCTTAAAATCGCTAAACTAATGGGGCAAACATTTTATAATATCAAAAGCAATGGGGCTAAACATGAGGGAGAAAGGGGTCAAGAAAAAAATCCCTCAAGTGGATATCTTCCCTTAAGGGGAGGTTTCCACTTGAGGGATTTTTTTCTTGACCCCTTTCTCCCTCATGTTTAGCCCGATTGTTTTTTGAGATTTTAAGAAGTTCAACTCACTAGTTTCGCTCCATTTCTGTCAATTTTAAGACCTTTCATGCCATTAAGGTGTCGATTTTTCCCTGGTGAGCAAAAGCGACCTTGAAATTTCAGAGGAACCGGCCTGTCCCATTTTTCTACCGAAAAATTTACAAATTTATCTTGAAAGGGGCTCAAGGGAGTGTAATTGTATGCTTGATGGAGGTTTAGAGAACAAACTAAAAACCTCCCCTTACCCTTAACTCTCCTTGCCCCTACTGACCTCATTCCTGGCTTTCTCTCTTTATCGCCCTTACATTATATTCTTACCGTTCCCTACTCTCGCCAAATAATAATTCTCTCTTTTATTCACTACATGTATTTCTTATTACTTATCCTCTCTCCTACTTTTTAATGTTGTTATTGCAAAATCCTAATGTACAGTTGTGATTATGACTATGTGAAAGATTGAGGGACAGAGTTCACTTGTTGAGTAGAAGAAAGACTGAGCAAAATTTGCCAATTCTTGGGTTGGAGAGCTGGAAAGAATAGGAGTGGGACTGTTGTGAAAGTGGGTGCCTCGCACTCACCGCAAGGAAAGGGTTATGCACCAAGAGAGCTCTGAAGAACACTGATTATTATAATAGCGATAGAAGAGTGAAAGATACAACATTGTGGTGTGTAGAAAGAGATTATAGGGAACAAGAGGAAGTGAGTTGATGAGGCAAAACACTTTTGACTAAACTCTTTCGAAAAGTGCCGTATTGGTGGAACCTCCCCACACATGCGAACAATACTTGATACATGGGCGTACGTACCCCTATACAGAGCAAGAAGCTGTGTGGGGTGCAGAATACATGGAGACGGTTGAACACATCAACTTCTGGGAAGCTGTCTTAGCAAGAGTGGTGTTATGATCTCACGCATGTATTCTTCAACAATTATTTCCAAATCACTTGGAAATTGGCATTATCTTTAGAAATACCAATGTTAAAGGGGGTCACCTCCCTTTTTATCTTTCTCTACTTTTCTCTCTTTCTCTGACTTGTATCCATTTGGCCCCATTCAGCCAACTGTTTTAAGACTTTTATCCCCACCCAGGTGTCGATTTCTTCCTGGCGAGCGATAGCGAGCCAGCATTGTATGGAGAAATCCGGCTTTGCCGGAGACATTTTTCTATCGAAAAATGTACAAATTTAGCTTGCTGTAAAACAAAAATATATATATGCTGGCTCGCTACCGCTCGCCAGGAAAATATTGACGCCTGGATGGGGGTAAACGTCTTAAAACAGTAGGCTGAATGGGGCCGAATGGATTCAAGCCAAAGAGAGAGAGAGAGAAAGATAAAAAAGCGAGGTGGGTCCCCTTAATGCGTGTATTCTTTGTAAACAACACTCATTCCCACAGTATTCGTTCGGTATCAGATTATCCTTAGGCTTTAGTATATGTAGGTCAACCCTCCTTCCTTCCTTCTTCACTCTCCATACATACCTTATGTCTCTGACCTATTTCTCTCTCTCTCTCTCTCTCTCTCTCTCTCTCTCTCTCTCTCTCTCTCTCTCTCTCTCTCTCTCTCTCTCTCTCTCTCTCTCTCTCTCAGAAGATTTATATAAACGCATATTTCAGGAGTTGCCAGACAAGAATTTCAGATATAGTTGCAGTGAAACACCCTGTCAGCTGGAACTCAAGGGTATTGTTGTTACCTTGAGAGAGAGAGAGAGAGAAAGAGAGAGAGAGAGAGAGAGAGAGAGAGAGAGAGAGAGAGAGAGAGAGAGAGAGAGAGAGAGAGAGAGAGAGAGAGAGAGAGAGAGAGAGAGATGATAGAGAGAGAGAGAGAGAGAGAGAGAGAGAGAGAGAGAGAGAGAGAGAGAGAGAGAGAGAGAGAGAGAGAGAATAATTGTTTTGAAAATCTTCCTGGTTGTAACATTAATAGTGTTAAACGAAACCCGAGTCCAATATCTGTAGTCTTTATTATTGTACATGTGAAGACAAAATTATGGTTTAAAGTTCAAATTATGTCTTCGGAAATAATACAATAAACAAAATAATGCTAGTTCATGTAACTTGTCTTTAATTTCTTCTCATATTCATTCCAGTCTTCTAACAATGATTAATAAAGTATAAACATCAACGTGTGATTTACAGGTGTAACCCCTTCACTATGATGACGTTAACCCTTTGAGTACCAGCGACGTGTGCTATATATTATTCTAGCTATATTTAGACGATAGTATGCAGCTTAGGAAGGATCTGTGGTAGTGAAAAGGGTTGGTTGAGATAGCTTGAAGCATTATTTTTTGCTAGAGGTCCTTCCTAAGCTGAATAAAATCGTCTAATAGGCCTAGATGCCAGAATATGATGAAAAGGACGTCCCTGGTAGTGGATGGGTTAAAGAAGTTATACTCTGGCTATAACTAGATGATTTTATGCAGCTTAATAATACTCTCTAGGCACCAGAGGGGTAACATCTATCACATTTAACATTCTTGACTCCTCCTACATACATGCGTTATTCATAAATTGAATAAAATCGTCTAATGATAGCCAGCATAAAGTGAAGGAGACATCATCGTTATGAAGGGGTGAAGGATGTAGTGCTTGTTTTATTTATCTATGTATCGGTATCTAGTAATCAATTTATTTGTTAGTTTCCTCGCTAAACCTCCATCAAGCTTTAAAATAAAATAAAACAAAACACCCCCTAGACCCCCTCTCAAGATAAATGTTTACATTTTTCGGAAGTATAATGTCCCGGCCAAAGGCCGATTCCTTGTAGAATTATAGGCTCGCTATCGCTCGCCAGGAAAAAAATCGACACCTAACTGGCACGAAAGGTCTTAATATTGACAAAGAAATGGGGCGAAAGGTGTCAAAATCGCCAAACTAATGAGCCGAACGTCATAAAATGTCAAAACTAATATGCTAAATATGAGGGAGAAGGAGGTTCAGAAAAAGCGACTACCTCCCCCTTTAAGTGTATCGACTCCCCCTTTAAGTGTATCTGGATCGACCCTTTACCCTCGTGAGTGGGTCTCTGGGACCACCTTGTTTGTTGTGTTCGTGTGGTGTGTGTTTGTTGAGCTATGGGAGTGTTTGTGTGGGTTGGTGAGGGTAGTGTGCGTGGTGTGTGTGTGTGTGTGTGTGTGTGTGTGTGTGTGTGTGTGTGTGTGTGTGTGTGTGTGTGTGTGTGTGTGTGTGTGTGTGTGTGTGTGTGTGTGTGTGTGTGTGTGTGTGTGTGTGTAGATAGACATTAAGGAAGTGGTAAAGGGAAGTAAAGTGAACGACCCAGAAACCAGGAAGACCCTCCTCCTCCCATAGTTCGTTCATTTTAGGTTGGGTAGAAATCGTAACCCCTAACCTCTCGTAACTCAAAAATGACTAAAGTAATCGAGCTATTATTTCTACCAAATAGGAAGACTTGGCTAGGGAATATGTGCAGAAATTGACAGCTCATTTGCTCTAGCCCTAGTTACAGAGGTTAGAGCTTACGATTTCTGCTCAACCTAGAATGGACAGACTATAGGATAGTACCACCCTCCCCCTCCCTCTCTCCGTCTCCGTCTCCTTAACCCTTTCAAGGCCGAGGGATGTCGCTTAGTATTCGAAATAGAATTATCTTAATCTAATAATTACCTCTCCAAAATTAGTTTTCTGCCCACAACTCGCTCAAAGACAACTGAAGAGGTCGAAGTTAATTAGGTTTATTTGTAAAGTAAATTGGTGGGTTGGTGAAAACAAATATTAAAATATATGTAATTATGTAATGGTGATTGCATGCTATATTTCCTATTAGTCGGCGTGGCTGGTTCATAGTTTGTAACTTTCTATTTCATAATTTTCATAATAATAACCGTGATCTTTTTAGTGTGCTTTTGTAACTTGATCAACCTTTCCTACTATCGGTCCTTAAGAGAGCTGTGCCCCATAAAATGTGTCTTTCCTTTCACTTAAACATTACGTTATTCAGTGTGCAGTTGGGTCTGAGTACATGATTAGATTGATATCCAGTATTCGATAAATGGATATAAAATCGTAGTCATGTACTTAACCTTTAACTGTCTTGATGGTGTAATGGTTAGTGTTTAAGATCTGTATGTGGAAACCCAGGTTCGAATCCCGGGAGGATCACATGCTTTCACAAATATCATTGGGAGGTGTTTGGTGTTGGGAGTTAAATGTAAATTATTTTTATTAATCTCACCACCACACCCCCAATGAAATTAATTAAAGTATATATGATCCACCGGGATTCGAACCCGGGTTATCACACACATTTTTTGCCACCTTAACCATTACACCACCAGGACGGTTAAAGGTTTATGCACACGCCTACGACTTATTATCCATTCTCGAATACTGGATATTATTATCTAGGCCTGGTTCATAATTTGTAACTCTATTTCATAATTTTCATCATAATAACTTTCATGTGACCTTGTTAATGTACTTTTGAAACTTGATCAACCTTTCCTACTATCTGTTATCATCTAGGCCGACGGGAAGCGGCTATCTTCACCAGTAATCAGTATCCCCTTCTGTCCTGGCACCGTTAATTTAATATTATCTGGCTACCGTTAGACGATTGTATTCAGTATAAAAATGGCCTCCATCAATAAACAGACTTCGAACTATCTCATTTAACCCTTTTTACTGCCATAGCCCCTTCTTAAACTGCACAAAATCGTCTAAATACAGCTGGAATACAATATAAAAGACGTCACCGGTACAGAAGAGGTTATCCTAGTTTCTTTTCGTTCATATTCCTTTACAACTTTACTAGTTTTCCATATTATTTAGTTTTATCTATAGCGTCGTTTAGTTGTTTCTTTTCATCAATATTCTTCAAGGGACTAGAGTTATCGAAAAGAGGTTCCAGTCCTGACGCTTTTCTTGACTTACAGTGTGCTGGCTTAATAATCCAGAAGGATTGATAGCCTCTGAAGTCCTATTTTAACTAACTAATATTCCTTTACGATTTAGTTTTTTTTTTCATATTATTTAGTGTTGGTGATTTGTCCCGTCGATATACAGTATACTGCATACAGTATACTGCATACAATATACAGTATACTGCATACAATATACAGTATACTGCATACAATATACTGCATACAATATACAGTATACTGCATACAATATACAGTATACTGCATACAATATACAGTATACTGCATACAATATACAGTATACTGCATACAATATACAGTATACTGCATACAATATACAATATACAGTATACTGCATACAATATACAGTATACTGCATACAATATACAGTATACTGCATACAATATACAGTATACTGCATACAATATACAGTATACTGCATACAATATACTGCATACAATATACAGTATACTGCATACTGCATACAATATACAGTATACTGCATACAATATACAGTATACTGCATACAATATACAGTATACTGCATACAATATACAGTATACTGCATACAATATACAGTATACTGCATACAATATACAGTATACTGCATACAATATACAGTATACTGCATACAATATACAGTATACTGCATACAATATACAGTATACTGCATACAATATACAGTATACTGCATACAATATACAGTATATATACTGCATACAATATACAGTATATATACTGCATACAATATTACAATTATAATTATATTGTTGGCTTGTATCTACTCTATATATTTTTTCAAATATCTCTCTTTCCATTGATATTCTTCCACAGTTATATCTTTCATCTCATTCTGGTTAACAGTAGACGATTTTCATTAGATTATAATACAACTCTAGGACTCCAAGGAGTAAATACGATCTCACTAATTTCTCTCAATAACATAAGTTCTTCCTACACCACATAAAATCGTCTATTCTGAGCTAAGATATAAGGTCAAAAGGCCTTATCGTGTGTAATAATAATAATAATAATAATAATAATAATAAACGGTTTATTAAAGAATGGCAGCCTCATGAGCTGAAAATACACATTTTACAATTAGTGGAAGAACATGAGATGTACAGATATGAAAATGGTAAGCTCAGTTTACAATGGGTGAGTATAATATACTTTACATTAAAACAAGAAATTAATACAATAATAATGCTAGTGCAAAATACAAATTATCATAAATTAACCATGAGAGTAAGTGATTTACAGTGCATATACAGTACACATTTATTTTACTCACATATATACAGAACATACATATATACGCATACGTACACACATAAATACGCATATATATATACATACATATATAAGAACATAAGAACATGCAGTAAGTGTGCACATGCCCGTATACATAAACGCTCACGTATGCAAACAAACATACATACATACAAAAACTGTTCTGGTAGGGTCAGGCGAGGCTAATAATGGGAGTTAAATCCTTGGGAGAGATTAAATGAGGGAATTGGAAAAGGGTTAATGGGGCAACGGACTGTGTGTGTGTGTGTGTGTGTGTGTGTGTACTTACTCTAGTTGTATTGCGGGAGTGAGCATGCTCGTTATTTCCCGCCTCCTATATGTGTAGGTGTTATATGTATCGTTGGAATGGCTGTGGATGTGTGTGTAATCTGTATTTTTAGCCAATTGGCGACATCGGAAACGAAGGCTTAGGGTGGATCTGTATGGTACCATTCTCACTATAGACGGTACCGTCTCGCCCGAAGGCTTAGGTAGCCATCAGCTTAGGTGAACCATATGATACCCATCTCGCCTTGTACCATTTTTGCCAACCCCAGATGGGACGTCACAACGTCGTCCACTTATTCCAGGTACCTATTTACAGCTAGGTGAACTGAGGCTAACACATGAAAGGAGACAAGCCCAATTTGTCTCCGCCCGGCCGGGGATTGAACACCGACCCCTCGTGTGTGAGACGAGAGCTCTACCATTAGGCTACGGGCTGTATGTGTGTGTGTGTGTAATGATAACACCATACTACTAGGCAGCTAGGAAAAGTTTGAGAGAGAGAGAGAGAGAGAGAGAGAGAGAGAGAGAGAGAGAGAGAGAGAGAGAGAGAGAGAGAGAGAGAGAGAGAGAGAGAGAGAGAGAGAGAGAGAGAGAGAGAGAGAGGAGAGAGAGAGAGAGAGAGAGAGAGAGAGAGAGAGAGAGAGAGAGAGAGAGAGAGAGAGAGAGAGAGAGAGAGAGAGAGAGAGAGAGATAGTTAAGCTAAGACCTATCAACTTTAACCTTTGTATACCTGCTTCGTCTGACAGTTTATTCCCTCACATTCTAGCGTGTTATATCCCATGGGATACATTTTAAGCAACTTTATTTATTTAATCTACCTCTGCATTTTAAGTTTAACTCCTTCAGAAATATCAGGCTGGCAAACAAAAAACATTTCATATCCGGTCTCAAAACTAAGTTCTTTGTTATTAGTCATTATTATCAAATACCTGTACATAAAGTTAAGGTTATGCTCCATAGTTGCCATTATGCCCCTGGATATGATTAAATGGCCAAAACAATGCAACTTCATGCACATTTTCCTGTATTCTCTCTCACGCTAAAGTCGTTTGCTTTTGTTGTGGTCTAGGCGTTTATATGTGAGAAACCAGCCTCACAAACTTAAGTGACCGCGAGTAGGTTCGAACCCGCTTATTTATAAGGAGTGCATTTGGTAAACAGAGTTCTATTATGTAAAACAAGCTACTCCTTTCTTACAGCTAAGGTGTCCTTCCTGTACTAATTAATGGATCAGAAACTTGGAGTATAGCAGAGTGTCTAAAAGGTAAACTTAGGAGTACCCAAAGCAAAATGGAGAGGATAATGTTTGGCATATAACTTGGGCAAGAAGAGAGCCTCCTGGATAAGAGAACAACAAAAAGTAGAAAATAGTTTCATTACTATACAAATTAGGAAATGGTCCTGGACAGGTCACATAATAAGAGATGATAGCAATTGGACTACCAGAGCAACTGAATCAGAACCTAGAGATGGAGCTAGAGGAAGGGGTAACAAAGAACCAGATGGAGGGATTAGGTCCTAAAGTTGGCTAGGGTGGGATGGAACCGGTTAAGATCTGACCGATTAGAGTGGAAACGTTTGATCCTGCAGTGGACTAAGCTGCTACTGCTGCTGATGATGATTTATAAGGTACCGGTACCGTACAGTAACAGAGAATGTCATGGAAAGTGCAAGACCAAACCAAACAAAAAACTAAGGAAAAACAAACCCGAAAAGGGCATTCAACAAAAATAAAAGGTCATACGAAGGCAAAGGAGTTCCAAATAGTAAGGTACGGTACGGTAAATAAAATTGGAAATGTGAAACAGAGATCGTGACAGAAGAAAGAAGTTGCTCAATAACTCTTGTGTGTTGTATATGGTTGCTAAAGGTTCTTTTAAGAATACTGATACTGAATACAATAATTGTTTATAAATGACTCAAGGCGGAGTCATACGAGCGAATTTTCAGTCATGTTTTACGAGCAATTGTAGTCTGGCAGCTTCAAAATTAAGTTTTTAACGAAGTAAGCTACCAACATAATCTACCTTCGATCCAGTTTCCGATTCCAATGCGAAAGAACCTCAAAATAGTAAGAAACAAATTGTTCATCAAAAATTGCCGGAAAATGCGCTAGTGGGACATCACTTTTACATAGTAAGTATGTCGGCAAGAAAATGTACGGATTTTGTTTTGAAAATGGTCCAATTAAACATGCAAACAAAATTCCAATCAAATTTCCCTAAACCCCACGAGCACACTAGAATTATCTAATGAGATCTACTCGGCAGAAGACAAAATTATAATATCAGGTTTCAAATTGTTCAGAGGCCTCATTAATTGTATATAATAATAGGGGCGTGATTGGAGACCTGATAACCTGGCCTATAATTAGCGTGTCTGTTTGGCTTTTATCGCAAATTATCTATACATCTTAGTTCAGGTATATGGCTTAATATAATTGCCTTTTGATTTAATTTCCTTTAACCCTTTTAGCAACACCTTTGATTCTGGCTAAAAGTAAATGATTTTAAGCAGTTTAAGAAGGATCTATGTTACTACGAGGGTTTATTGAGATCGTTTTTACCCATTTGAGTCGAATAGGTAGTTTCTAAACTAAAGAATATCGTCAAATGGTAACCCAAATATGATTAAATTTACGCCATGGTGGTGAAGGGGTTCTAGTATTAGGTGTACACATATTTAATTAGATGGCTTTAAGGATTTTGCTGTTGTTGTTAACGTTGATAATTATGATCAGGATACGAATAAGGATAGGCCTATACGGTATATATATATATAATTATATATACACTTGTTTTCTATATTCCAAATACTCCCAGGCTGAGAGCCTGTACATTCAACACATAATAATGACGTTATAAAATTTGAGAGATCTGATAACTTGGTCTATAATCATTAGGACTCTGAGTGTTATCTCTATCTCCTTAACACTAGCTATCTGATCCGATGTCTTTTAAGTTACTATATTTTATGTAATATGTAGATATTCTTGCTTGCTTCTACCATTTTCGAGCAATGTATTTTGTTTGCTCCTAGGCTAACAAAAACGCCTTCTCAGACTTCCTTCAATTAAATCTAAAAATATGCCCACCCAGACACTTTTCAAGTATTATTTTTTACATTTGTCTATATGAAAAATGTCTCGGTCGGAGGCCGATATCTTAAAGTTACAGAATCGCTATCGCTGACTTTTAAGACCTTTCGTGCCATTTAGGTGATGCATTTTTTTTCTGGCAAGC
This sequence comes from Paralithodes platypus, assembly GCA_032716605.1. Classification (NCBI taxonomy): domain Eukaryota; kingdom Metazoa; phylum Arthropoda; class Malacostraca; order Decapoda; family Lithodidae; genus Paralithodes; species Paralithodes platypus. Next base: position 5,370,247 of record CM064485.1, on the reverse strand, counting down.
TACAGCGAGCCAGCCATTTTTACTTCATTCTAATATTGTAGGGATTATTTTTGTTGTGGAGAGAGAGAGAGAGAGAGAGAGAGAGAGAGAGAGAGAGAGAGAGAGAGAGAGAGAGAGAGAGAGAGAGAACGAGAGAGAGAGAGAGAACGAGAGAGAGAGAGAGAACGAGAGAGAGAACGAGAGAGAGAGAACGAGAGAGAGAGAGAGAACGAGAGAGAGAGAGAGAGAACGAGAGAGAGAGAGAACGAGAGAGAGAGAGAACGAGAGAGAGAGAGAACGAGAGAGAGCGAGAGAGAGAGAGAGAGACTTAAGTTACACATTATTGTGATAAGGAATCACTGCACTCTTAATGTACTTCTCCTTTCTCAGCCACAAACTGGTTGGGCCACTGAAAAAACGGGCCGTTGGAGACACATGGGCGTTGTCTAGAACACAAAACAGATACAGTCACTTATAAAAATTCGTTGACCCCTAGTTTTTTTGTTTATGCAAATATAACTATCTGGATTGCTCTTTGGATGGAACTAGCTTTTCAATAAACAGTATATACTGTTTTGTAGTTGATGTATAGAAAACTATATTCATAAATTCGCTTCCAGAGGTATACTTGCATAATTAAAAATATGTGAGGTCCACGAATGTTTATGAGTGACTGTACCTTATGGGAGGATGGGCGTATTTATTTGCGTATTTATTAATTGTGCTAGTTTCCTCCCTAAACCTCCATCAACCCTAAAGCAAAACAAATGTAAAAAAACTTCAAGTTAAATTTGTAAATTTGTCGATTACTACTATGGTGCCGGCTCGCTATCGCTCACCAGGAAAGAAATTGACACCTAAATTGCACGAAAGGTCTAAATATTGACACAAATAGAGCGAAAGATCTTAAAATCACCAAACTAATGGGCCGAACGTCTTATATTTTCATAACTAGTGGGGAAAAACATGAGGGAGAATGGGGTCCAGAAAAACGACATATCTCGCCTTAAAACCACCACCACCTCAACACAACCACCACCACCACCACCTTAACACAACCACCACCGCCACCACCTGAAAACCACACCACCACCACACCACACCACCACCACCTCAAAACCACATCACCACCACCACCTCGAAACCACACCACCACCCCCACCACCTGAAAACCACACCACCACCATCACCTCAAAGCCACCACCTGAAAACCACACAACCACCACCACCTCCTCCTCGAAACCACACCACCACCACCACCACCACCACCTCAAAACCACCACCACCACCTGAAAACCAAACCACCATCACCACCACCACCACCACTACCACCACTGGGACAAAACGACACCCCATATATGCGGCCAACACAATATTTACTAGCTGGCAACCCTCAAGGATAACTGGTCGACATTATATCTCTCTCTTTATTTCAATGTATTCACTTATATCCTTCTTTAATATTTCTATATTTACTTCTTTCTTTCTTTTTCTTATATTATTTAAATTAAATATATTATAAATATTATTAGTATTAGTAGTCATATATAATATATATATATATATATATAATATGTATATATATATATATATATATATATATATATATATATATATATATATATATATATATATATTTATATATATATATATACCGGTATATATACAGTATATATAGTATTATTGTTATTTATTTCAATTATTTATTTATTTATTTTTTATTTTATTTTTTGAGGGGATTTGGCATCAACACACACATATTTACATTTGAAGCTGCCAAAAAGACATATCGCCTCTTGAAACATTTGTGGTCATATTTTAAAAGCTTTAGAGCAAGATACCAGGTTTTTGTGTCCAACTGAAGGAGATAAATTGACTTAAGGGGGCAGTACTCGCTTTTTCTCCCTCATATTAAGCATATTAGTTTTGTGGTTTAAAGACGTTCGTTCCGTTAGTTTGGCGATGTTGAGACCTTTCACCTCATGGTGTTGTCACTATTAAGACCTTTCGTGCCCTTTAGGTGGTGTCGATATTTTCCAGGCGAGCGAAAGCGAGCCTCTAATTTTAGAAGGAACCGGCCTTTGGCCGGGGAATTTTTCTAACACAAAATTTACAAATTTATCTTGAAAGGTGGTCTAGGGGGTGTTTATCTTGAAAGGTGGTCTAGGGGGTGTTTATCTTGAAAGGTGGTCTAGGGGGTGTTTATCTTGAAAGGTGGTCTAGGGGGTGTTTATCTTGAAAGGTGGTCTAGGGGGTGTTTATCTTGAAAGGTGGTCTAGGGGGTGTTTATCTTGAAAGGTGGTCTAGGGGGTGTTTATCTTGAAAGGTGGTCTAGGGGGTGTTTATCTTGAAAGGTGGTCTAGGGGGTGTTTATCTTGAAAGGTGGTCTAGGGGGTGTTTATCTTGAAAGGTGGTCTACGAGTGTTTATCTTGAAAGGTGGTCTAGGGGGTGTTTATCTTGAAAGGTGGTCTAGGGGGTGTTTATCTTGAAAGGTGGTCTAGGGGGTGTTTATCTTGAAAGGTGGTCTAGGGGGTGTATTTGTTATCTTGAAAGGTGGTCTAGGGGGTGTTTATCTTGAAAGGTGGTCTAGGGGGTGTTTATCTTGAAAGGTGGTCTAGGGGGTGTTTATCTTGAAAGGTGGTCTAGGGGGTGTTTATCTTGAAAGGTGGTCTAGGGGGTGTTTATCTTGAAAGGTGGTCTAGGGGGTGTTTATCTTGAAAGGTGGTCTAGGGTGTACATTATCTTGAAAGGTGGTCTAGGGGGTGTTTATCTTGAAAGGTGGTCTAGGGGGTGTTTATCTTGAAAGGTGGTCTAGGGGGTGTTTATCTTGAAAGGTGGTCTAGGGGGTGTTTATCTTGAAAGGTGGTCTAGGGGGTGTTTATCTTGAAAGGTGGTCTAGGGGGTGTTTATCTTGAAAGGTGGTCTAGGGGGTGTTTATCTTGAAAGGTGGTCTAGGGGGTGTTTATCTTGAAAGGTGGTCTAGGGGGTGTTTATCTTGAAAGGTGGTCTAGGGGGTGTTTTTCTAAGCTTGATGGAGGTCTAGCGAGGAAACTCAAAACTATATAATATAAATAAATATATAGACCAAAAACCAAGCACTACCCCCTTAAACTAGCACTACCCCCTTAAACTAGCACTACCCCCTTAAACTAGCACTACCCCCTTAAACTAGCACTACCCCCTTAAAAACTAGCACTACCCCCTTAAACTTATAAGGATGAAATAAATATATTAAGCGCCTGTTAATATGTTAGTAGCAACTGTACTATACTGTACCTATTAAATAGTTGTATAACGAAAATGCTCTCAGTAAATAAATATATCAATAAATAAAATCCCCAAGAAATCCAAATAACATTAATCACATGTTTGTATGTGATGAATTGAGCTAACCAATCGATTCACTATAAAGATGAAAAACTATATATATATATATATATATATATATATACAGTATATATATAATAATACAAAAAATACTACAGAGAAGGCCTAATATACAGTACAATAGTGCAATAGTAGTGCACCGTGCAATACATTGTATCTATGTAATTAATGAAAATAGAATAATAACAGCTAGCCAAGTATGAGGCAACGATATCAGGCACTTTCTATTCCCACCCTAACCCGCCATATGGTAGCATGGTGGTGAATACAGTATATTGTAAGACTATACTTTATTTATCTCTAGATTCTCTACCCTTCTCTTTTATCGTCTCCCCTCCTCTCTTCTCTCCTCCCCACTCCCACTCTACTCTTCTCCCCACTCCCACTCTACTCTTCTCTCTTCTCCCCACTCCCACTCTACTCTTCTCTCTTCTCTTCTCCCCTCCTCTCTCTCTCTCTCATCTTGCCATCCTTTCCTTCCACTTCCTCTTAGGGTTGCTATCTCTACTAGGATTAAGTTCTGGCCACCTCGCAGAGATCGTAAGCTCTGTGTGGCCAGTGTATATATGTAAAGCTATGTAAATCTCCTCCACCTAGTAACCCCCCTCTTTAAGTCACCTGGCCAAAGGTCGAGGCACTGGACCGAAACCCTGTGTGTGTGTGTGTTAGTGTTTTCTCTTAGCTTATGTGCGGGTTAAACTCTCACACACACGCACGGCACACATACACCCAATTTCTCTCTCCTTTCTACACACACACAGACACATACATATGTTACGCTTTACACACACACACACACACACACACACACACACACACACACACACACACACACACACACACACACACACACACACACACACACACACACACACACACACACACGCACGCACGCACGCACGCACACTACACGAAAGTCTCACACATACAAGTACCTCTCACACTCTCCACACACACACACACACACACACACACACACACACACACACACACACACACACTCCAGAACCTAAATCAACCATGATAAGGGATAAAATGGCAAAAATTCGGCCTGGACTGCGCTAAATTACCTTAAAACCAATAACTATTCGAACAATTCTCTCCTCTTAAGTGTTATAACAAAACTCCGACATTCTTCCAACTTGACAATCAGGGAAAGTGGGCCCAAAAAGATAAGTGGCCGATTAGAAATATATGGAGTGAGTTTTTGCCATCCCTCCACCAATTGTCTGTATATTTCATTATAGTAAACCCCCCCCCCCCCCACCCCACCCCAGACCTTGGGCTGGAATCTGGAGGTTAGCTTTATCTCATCCGACGTCTTGAAGGTGATTGTGATATTTTGCTTAACCCCTTCTGTACCGGCGACGTCCTTTTAACTTTATGTTGACTATTTTTAGTCGATTGTATTCAGTTTATATAGGACCCTCAGAAATTAGCAGGCCTCCAACTATTTCACTTAAGCCATTTTACTAACACAGATCCTTCTTAAGCTGCATTAAATCGTCTATATATAGCTGGAAGATAATTAAAAAGCCTAGAATAAAATCGACACCTGAATGGGGTGAAGCATCTTATTATCGCCAAACTAATGTGGTGACTCGTCGTAAAATCTTTAAACTAATGGAACGAAATAGAGGTGCTTCAAAGAGCTCCACCTCGGACTAAATAGGTTTAATGGAGCGGATTCTTGGGCTAAATTGGACAGCCGCGGCAATTTCCAGCCCAGCTTATAGCCCAACGTTGATTTTCTGAAACATTCTAGGTATTATATTCTCGATTCAGTGGTGAACAAAAATCCTATCTAATATAGGATTTTATTTCAAGGAAAATATTATATATATCAGTTTAACGTCAGGATTTTTATCGGTACTATATCTAGATATTATGGCCTGACGCCGAATTTATGAGGAGTCCATTCTATTAATCCCGAGTCTAATGGAACAAAAAATCCTAATTAATTTCAGTTTCGTTTAGTTTCACTTTCATTTAAGAGTTCATATATACAATTACCGATATTGTACATTAGTGTATTAATTATATACCGGTAACCAACTTTATTTAGTCTATAGTTACATTTTTGGGAGTTAATATTTATACATTGGAATCAAAACGAAATTTAATTATGTTTATAATAACCTGAGATTAATTATTATATTCAAAATTTTGCTTCAGACGAAAAAAATAACGGACTTAATATATAAAATGTTCAATACACGGACTATATTTGTGAGGAAGTTCGTATAAATATTGTCAATTCAACGTTCAAACTCCGACATTTCATTTAAAGTTCATAGTTTGCCGGGTTTTTGTGGCTGGAGTCGATTATTCTCCATTGAAAGGGAAAAAAATCTACTTAATTTTAATTATAATTGTATATATTTTCAATGTTCATGTTATGGCCAATTTCCATTAGAGTTTACATAAAATACGGTATATAATATAATATATTCATGATAATTGAACTTATATTTCTTTCTTTTGGAGGTTCACGATAACATTGCATTACATGATATGCAAGGAGATAACAATAACATGTGAAGAATAAACTAATAGCAACATGAAATCCTAAATTCTAAGCTGACAAAAGTACAGTCCTGTGATATACCACTTACTTTGAAGCTTGATAACTGAATTCAACTCGACTGGTAATGCGATAAATAGATACCACAAATAAACATACTGCAATAGAGATAGTATACCTATTATCTTGCAGGTACTAATATGTATTTCATCACCATGAATACAAATTGTGAAAAACACCATGGCGTAATATTCATAATTTTCAGGTTACCATTAGACGATTTACTGTAGCCTATATTATACCCAGAGGACTCGTGAGGGATAAACACCATCTCAATAAACCCTCTAAACAACATAGGTCTTTCTTAAATTGCATACAATCCTCTAAATTTAGCCAGAATAAAAGGCAAAAAGGCGTCATCGTGCTGAAAGGGTTAACTTTCAGACCTACCTATATAATTCACCATGAATACAATACAAAAAACACGATTAAAGGAACAAAACCGGTATAATAAATCTTGAAGTTGATAAAGCAACCGCATTAATCTTGATGAATGGCCATCACACACACACACACACACACACACACACACACACACACACACACACACACACACACACACACACACACACACACTAACATTATTCTAAGAGGGGAAATTGACTATCATGATCTACACAAAAAAATTTATTCTCTCTCACCCACTCACTCTCACAGACACACACTTACTCACAAACACTTGACAATCTATATACAAAAATATACAAACATAATAAACAAGTAAACAAACCTGAAGATGTCTTGGAATAAAGACGAAGGCTTGCCATTCCATGTTCATTTTCCTAGCGATCATATGAAATCCAATGCCAAGGTACTCTGAAAAATAATGTTTGATTCTGGGCGAATGGCTTTTCGAAAATGGAATCTACGACCATGGCTATGGGTGATTTAGAAGTATTCAAAATATGGTGTAAATAAAATAAATATAATATATATATATATATATATATATATACAGTAATATATACAGTATATATATATATATATATATACAGTATATATATATATATACAGTATATATATATATACAGTATATATATATATACAGTATATATATACAGTATATATATACCGTATATATATATATATATATATATATGTATATACTGTATATATATAATATATATATATATACGGTATATACAGTATATATACGGTATATACTGTATATATGTATGTATATATATATATATATATATATATATATATATATATATATATATATATATATATACGGTATATATATACAGTATACCGTTGGAATCGCAACGACGAGAGGAATCCATATAGACCCTTGAAAACTCAAAATAATCAAAATAAAAAATAAGTCTAATGGGCCTAAAAATGGTCCAAATAAATATAAAAAATATACCGTTGGAATCGCAACGACGAGAGGAATCCATATAGACCTTTGAAAACACAAAATTCGAACGTAACCTGCCATGGTACTCGGTTTTGTTTTTAAATAACGTTTAATTCTGGGCGAATGGCTTTTCGAAAATGGAATCTACGACCATTTTTGGAAGGTGTTGGGCGAGCAAAATCGAATGGCACCAGGTAGAATTAATTTGGACTTTTAGTTTGGGCTACAGAAGACTTTAAATGTTGAAAAAGTGCTCATTTCAGGCGTTTCTAGAGTTCGATTCAAAACCTAAATCCTAAAGTAACGGTCCGATTTGAATTTTGTTAGTACCACTGGATTCAGCGGGTGGAAGTGTACTTTTCATAGAAAATTGAGCAAAATCCATACATAAATAACCCGTCTATGAGTGATTTAGAAGTTTTCAAAATCAAAATTAGGCCCATTGGGCCTACAAAATGGTCTAAATCCAAACATTTTGGATTTACCGTTGGAATCGCAAGGACGAGATGAATCTATATATACCTTTGAAAACACACTATTCAACATAAAAATTTCAAAATAAAAAATAGGTCTATTGGGCCTAAAAATTGTCTAAATAAATGAAAAAAAATATACCGTTGGAATCGCTACGACGAGAAATCCATATATGCCCTTGAAAACACAAAACAATTCAAAATACAAAATAGGTCTATTGTGCCTAAAAAATTGGTAAATAAATAACAAATATACCGTTGGAATCGTAACGACGAGAGGAATCCATATAATATACCCTTGAAAACACAACATATTAACATAACTGCCAAGGTACTCGGCTTCGCCTGGACTAACATGTATATCTGATTACCGCACTTCTCCAATAAATACATAAATAATCCGAGCTAATAAAGCAATACAATATTTGTCCAGCTATCACATCTAATCCACATACATGTATGTCCAAGAATCCCGCCGAAGCTTTGCCACGTGGATTACCTTGAGCCAAGAGACCCTACAGTGACAGAGATCGGCCAACCTCCCTCATAATGGTGCCACTGGTGTCATTATCCTATCTGTATGGGAAGGGTTTTAAGTTTGTTCCCTAGACCTCCATGAAGCTTAAAATTACACCCCTTAGACCCCCTTTCAAGATAAATTTTTCAGTATAAAAACCGGTTCCTCTTAAATTACAGGCTCACTTTCACTCGCCAGGAAAAAATCTACACTTAAATGGCACGAAAGGTCTTAAAATTGACAGAAATGGGGCGAAAGATCTTAAAATCGCCAAATTAACGGGTGCGAATATCTTAAAATCTCAAAAGCAATGGGGCTAAACATGAGGGGGAAAGGGGTCAAGAAAAAAAATCCCTCGAATTGAAATCTCCCCTTATACTCAATAATATACATGCCTAGAATACTTATCTGGCAAGAATGGTACAGAATGTATTTAATTTGATCTATTATTAAACCTTACTCATGTGGTTCCCTAAACCTTTATAAACAATATCATATTTTTAACATAGTTTTTAACACCAATAACACCCCAAATGATATTAACGAAAGCCTGTGATTCTCCCAGGATATGTCATACATAACTTACACGCTCTAACCATTACACCATCAAGCCAGTAAACAGAAACCAATAGTAATAGTTCTGAAATTAAATGGTATATAATCCCTGATCACAAATTAATATTCGGTTATTTAATCTTCGTATTACATAGTGTTGGCAGTACCCTTCCCAAGCTTAACCCCTTCTGTATCGGCGACGTCATTGTATTATGGCTACCGTACTATTAGACGACATTAATCAATTTGCAAAGGGCCTCTAGCAATTATCAGGCTTCGAACTATCTCACTTAAATGACTTAACCCTTTTTACTACCACAGATCCTTCTAAAACTGCAGAAAATCGTCTAAATATAGCTAGATTATATATAGAAACACGTCGCCGGTACAGAAGGGGTAAAAAATACGGTTGTAATTATATATATATTTATCCTTTTCACTTCCCTTATCATAGGATTGATATTGATTAATTTAGTATTATATTAAGTTAATACAACATCAAACAGGCAGCTCAGAATAATACATCAATCACTTGCAGCTTAGGATAAAGGGATTACACTCAGGGTATGATCGTTATTATGAGTTCGTTCACAGAAATACAATTATACAACGAGTTATGTAAAGGGAGCCAACCTCGCTTTTGTTTCTTTTTCTCTCCCTCTCTATTTGGCTTGTATCCATTTGGCCCCATTCAGCCTACTGTTTTAAGACATTTACCCCGAGCGGTAGCGAGCCAGCATATATATATTTTTGTTTTGACAGCAAGCTAAATTTCCATACAATGCTGGCTCGCTATCGCTCGTCAGGAAGAAATTGAAACCTGGATGGGGATAAACGTCTTAAAACAGTTGGCTAAATGGAACCGAATGGATACAAGCCAGAGAAAGAGAGAAAAATAGAGAAAGATAAAAACAAAACAGGTGACCCCCCTTAATGTCGGTAGGCCTATACCGCTAAAGGTACTGGCAATACAAAAGAAGGGGTAATATTAACTATTATATATTTATTTATATATTTATGTCTATATTTATTTTGTTATGGGAGTGAAGGAGACAAAAGGCGAAGCTGCCTTTATGTGGGTATAATATGTGGTTATCACACAGAGGCCCACGTCTCTTCAACAAACTCCCACGGCGAGTAAGATACATGAGGGGCGTCTCTTTAGACAACTTCAAGAGAGCCCTCGATGTCGAACTGCAAAAAGTGCCAGACAAGCCCATCTTAGCAAGGGAGCGGGCTGTCTCTTCAAACAGTCTGCTGTACCAAAACACAACCCACAACGAGGGGCGACGCGCTCCTCGGTGCTGCTAGGAGAGTGGCGAACACAACCTAAGAGACCTAAGAGATAAGAACTACTATAGTTACAAAACCATAGTCTGTCTTTATTCACCAGATAGTAAATTGCTTTGTCTCCATCCTTATTACTCGGAAATTACGAAAATTTTGTAACGAAATACTGCATTTAAATAATAACAATAGTAGTAAGAATGAGAATAATAATAGATACTAATAATAATTAATAATAATAATAATAAAGTAATATGAAACAGTAACATAATTTCGTATTTCCCCTTAGTTATCGAGGAATCAGCTGTAAAAGGGACTATATTTTCCGACATATGAATACAAATCGAGCAATTAATATAATCTTGTAAACCGAAGCCTATAAAAGATATAATGCAACATCAATCAGGCCGCTCACGATAATACGACATCAATCACGGGAGGCTTAGGATAAAATGATTTCCATTGGGGTTTGATCTCCATTCTGGGAAGTCTTACAATGGAGAGTAGGACGATATATTATATATATATATATATATATATAGATATATATATATATATATATTATATATATATATATATATATATATATATATATATATATATATATATATATATATATATATATATATATATAATGAAAGTAGAATACAACAATAGATCACAATAACAATATCTTTTAACTAGTGTTATCAGCCATCCAAGCAAAAACGCACAATTCTGAAAAGCTAAGACACGAACGCAAATAAAAATTACAACAAAATCAACCAGCCACTCTATTGCATATAAGATCAGGTATTCATCATATCACTATTATACAACCAAAATATATAATTGCTAAACAAAGGATTGCCAAGCTGATCAATGAATAATAATAATACACCAGCATTATTATACACCCAAGTAATTCTCAGCAATAATACACGAGACTTCACCTTCTCCTTTGCTTTTTTGGGGACCCCTTCCCCCTCATGCTTAGCCCGATTAGTTTTGATATTTTAAGACGTTCGGCCCACTAGTTTGGCGATTTTAACACATTTCGCCCCATTTTGTTGTCAATGTTAAGACCTTTCGTGCCATTTGGGTGTCGATTTTTTCCGGACGAGCGATAGCGAGCCTGTAATTTTAAGAGAAACCGGCCTTAGGCCGGAACATTTTTCTACCAAAAAATGTACAAATTTATCTTGAAGGGGGGTCTAGGGGATGTTTTTCTAAGCTCGATGGAGGTCTAGCGAGGAAACTAAACAAATAAATGATTCAATGACTGAAATGGGGGAAAAAAAAGCCACTAGCCCCATAATAAACAGGTACATAATTACAACAATATCCTCCAATTATCCAATAAATCCGTACCGGACCCCTGACAAGCTTACATAAATTACATAATGGCTCACGACACAATGAAGCTCAATTGAAAAAAAAAAAAATATCCCCCTTAGCTTTCCTACCGTTACGTAATGAGACGCACGATTCCAGACACGATTCACATACCTGGGGAAGAGAAAAATACATTAGAGAAGACATCAAAACAGAGTAATAATAATAATAATAATAATAATAATAATAATACATTAAATAACAAATGACCCCTACTACAATTTGAAGTACAGCTCCGAAGTTAGAATGTTCAGATGAAAATTATATACTCCATTCTGCGTAACAACCGTCAGTAATTAAACTCTCTCACTCTCTCTCTCTAATATATATATACAATATTACAGTATATACTATAATTATCTATACTGTAAGTGAATTATAACGTTAGTAATTACGGAACACATAATACGGGTCATGTTTTCGGGTTAATAGTGAGAACTGAGAGCTGCCCCAAAAGAGAGCACTCATAAACCATTGGAGGGGTATATTAGGTATAATTAACCCCTTCCGTACCGGCGACGTCTTTATAATTGTATTCTGGCTACTATTAGACGAATCAGCCTGGATGTACGGTAATTATACGGGCACATTTATGGTTCAGATAGACAGAGATAAATAGATGGATAGATTGACAGACAGATAAATAGATAGATAGATAGGTATGCGTGTGGGTACATTGACAGGCAAACATACAGATAGATGGATAGATAGATAGAGGTGTGTGTGTGTGTTACTCTCAGTTACTTGTTCGTCAAGGGGAATCCACGCAATGCGAGCTAAGCTCATTATTATCGCGCCTCCTTAACTGGGAATGTATTGCGTGAAATGCATGTTAAGTGTTTTATGTACTGTTGGAATGGCTGTGGATGTGTGTGTAGTCTGTATTTTAGCCAAATTGGCGACATCGGAAACGAAGGCTTAGGGTGGATCTGTATGGTACCATTCTCACTATAGACGGTACCGTCTCGCCCGAAGGCTTAGGTAGCCATCAGCTTAGGTGAACCATATGATACCCATCTCGCCTTGTACCATTTTTGCCAACCCCAGATGGGACGTCACAACGTCGTCCACTTATTCCAGGTACCTATTTACAGCTAGGTGAACTGAGGCTAACACATGAAAGGAGACAAGCCCAATTTGTCTCCGCCCGGCCGGGGATTGAACCCCCGACCCCTCGTGTGTGAGACGAGAGCTCTACCTACTAGGCTACGGGCTGTGTGTGTGTGTGTGTGTGTGTGTGTGTGTGTGTGTGTGTGTGTGTGTGTGGTGTGTATGTGTGTGTGTGTGTGTGTGTGTGTGTGTGTGTGTGTGTGTGTGTGTGTGTGTGTGTGTGTACTAAAGCGAGTAAACTAAGGAGCAGTTGAGAGAGAGAGGGCAACAAAAACCCGCCTACCAGACAATGTGTTGGATAAAGCCGGTATTGGAAGTATTGTGCAAGCTGTATTTCTTTGGCCGAAAGGGAGATTTGTACTTATATATTTATTTATTTATATGTTTTAGCTTCCTTCCAAGACCTCCATCAAGCTTTAAAATATACCCCCAAGATAAATACCATTTTCAAGATTAATTTGTACATTTTTCGGTAGAAAACATCCTAAATAACAGGCTCGCTTTCGCTCGCCAGGAAAAAATCGATACGTAAAAGGCACAAAAGGTCTACAAATCGCCAAACTAAGGGAGCGAACGTCATAAAATATAAAAAAACTAATGGAGCAAAACATGAGGGAAAAGGGGGTTCCGAAAAGGCAACTACCTCCCCCTTGAAAGCATTGCGCAAGTTGTAATGTATTGACCCAAGAGTCCTTCAACACCCTCTGCTATCATATACACTACACGCATCCTCCTCTAACAAACCAGTAGTACAATTAAAACTATGATTATAATGTAAAACTTGCAAAATAAACAAACCAAAACAGGGACGACACAATATAAAGGCAAACGAACTTATCAACATTCATATATACGTATAATTCGCTGTATATTTATAGGCGTTTCCTACAGTTATTTTTTGGAATACTGTACTTCCATATACACTACACATACTCTTTTAACAAGGCAGTAGTAAATTGAAAACATTAATTCATAATACTGTATGTACTGTATACTATATACGTATATTTCGCTGTAGAATTATGTGTTTTTCCGAATTATTTCCTGGAATAATATATATATATATATACCCTTTTATTGTCCGTACTGTATTATATCTGCAAGTCGTGTATCTATCATTTTATCTACAAAAAATCATGGGTAATGCAATATTCACATATATATGTAAAACAATATATCTAACACTACAGGTATAAACATTATTTATTTTTATCCTGACCTGCGTTACCAGTAAAGCCGGTATCACACAAGAGCTTTTATAGTCAACATTCGACATTTTTCTGGCAACATTTCTGGAATATTTTGCACTGGTACTGGAAACTAGACTGATGATGGATGAATATAGGTAACCGAAAAATATTAAATGTTGACCTCATAAGCTGCCAGATCAGTGCTGAGGAAAAAAGCGCTCGTGTGATACCGGCTTAACTGAACACAGCTTGGAGATGCAACCACCAAGGCTTCCAGCAGTGACTAGACTACAAGATTGACACAATTACTCTTTTATCAGGGGCTTCCTACTCTCTCTCTCTCTCTCGCTCTCTCTCTCTCTCTCTCTCTCTCTCTCTCTCTCTCTCTCTCTCAGAATATTACATTGGTCATTATAATCATACTAGTGCATAAATTGTTATCACTTCAATTAAAGAGATTCTTCCTTAGCTAAGTAATCTTTTGCCGTTGAGTATAATGAACATTGGTCGACTGAAAAGGGTTAGATTTAGTTATATAACCCTTTGACTGCAAGAGGTCCGGCCTAAACTGAGAAAAAGTCACTGGAGGTAGGCTAACTATAATGTGAAAATTAAACTGTTACTATTAATATCGATTTGGACGTTATGCTAAGAGCTGAAGTCTCAGTTAGTAATGCTTGTAAATGCATTGTGTAATATATGGAAAAAGTACATTAATAATTCACGAAAGATAATTAAACGAGTTTGTTCCCATTTATCATAAAACAGGCTACTGGACAGGTGTATGAAACACATTATTTGGTCAACTGCACAGGCTGAATTATATAAGACAATATTATTTCTAACATGGTTTTTAACACCAATAACCCCTAAATAACATTAATGAAAACATGTGATTCTCCCAGGATTCGAACCTACGATATCCCATACAAAACTTACACGCTCTAACCATTACACCATCAAGACCTACTCTGTGGCGTTTGGTTGGATACTGTAAAGAAACTATCATAACACACACTATAAATAACTTGGCAGCAGCCTGAAGATGTTCGCGCCACCCACTTCAAGCATGACACATACACTTCACCTTGATTTAACAGCGGACTAAATTACAAACGGGATATTGCTTTTGGATGCTAGATAGATTAAACTAAATATTAAACTATACTATATACCGGTAAGTGATAAGAACAAATATTCATGCTCTCATATAGGCCTAAGCACTAATAATATTATTTATTAACGAAAGCATAAACAAATTCCATAGGGGACTTCAACTAAATAATTATATAATAACCAACAAAATATTTATGCTTATGTTTGGGTGAGGGCTGGTCCTATCCAGAGTGAGGTTTGGCAACCTCTGACCAACCTTAGCCATTTCTGTCTATCTTTTACTGTCATACTTTTCCTTTTGGTGGCGGAACGCTAGGAATCCTTCTCCCCTAGTAGACTTCACCTACTAGACGAGACAGAGAAAGGGGCGAGGGAATGCGAAAGTGGTCCCGGACCCTAAGAATTGAATCTTTAAATGTTGTTTCTGTTCGGTCTCTATCTCGAGTCGGCCACCCCCAGCTATAGGGTATGTGCCTGAGTATACATACATACATACATACATACATACATACATACATACATACATGAGTGATATATTAGTTTTACTCACCAACCACTATAAATGTTCCACTCCGCAAACGACTAATGCTTAAAAAAGGATATATACTCTCCAAAAAAAGGGAGAAAATTATCAAAAATTGTATAAGTAGCTACTAAAATGGAATGGAAACTGTCTAAGTTGAAATGGGGGGCTCTGTACAGTGAACTGCGAACCGCTTACAATTAGATGAGACCCTTATGTCTGTCCCATTCACACCCCTCCCTCTCTGTCTATCTACCCATTCACATCCCCCCCCCTCTGTCTATCTACCCATTCACACACCCCCCTCCCTCTGTCTATCTACCCATTCACATCCCCCCCTCCCTCTGTCTATCTACCCATTCACATCCCCCCCCCCTCCCTCTGTCTATCTACCCATTCACACCCCTCCCTCTCTGTCTATCTACCCATTCACATCCCCCAACTACCAAGCAACAACTGCGTTCTTGTTGAGCTCTGGAACTGACCACCGCCCTTCACAAGAAATAATGTGGTAAGAGTGGCCATCTTTTTCTTTGGACGCCATTTTGCTCCTTTAATTATTAAACAGCAGGGGTTTACTATATTTTTTTGAACGTGTATAATGTGTATGCAAAGACTAATCTATATATCCTGTACCACCCGAATGCTGATATGGGTATGGAAATATTCGTAAGTAAAGAGAGGAAACTATCATCAATGTCACTAAGATGGCGGAAGTTGGCCGATCTCTGTTACTATAGGAGCTCTACCCTTCACCTGCTCCAACCATTAGGGGACAAACATACGTCTCTCAGCTTCTTCACGATTTTCACTACATACTCGTCGTTCATTATTCATTATAAATACTTCACTTAGAAACCAACAAAAACTCCACTTCAATTACACACATGTACCCAAGGATATGAAACACGAAACCAATGCATATTATATGCATAGCTATAAATGTGAATGGTACGATTGGTGTGTAAATTGTCGTGCATGGAGGGAGTACATTTATAAATTAGTTTCTGTATGTGTCTTGGTACCGGTAATGTAATGTTTAGAGTGTTTAAGATATGTATGTGGCATCCCAGGTTCAAATACCGGGAGGATCACATGCTTGCATTAATTTAATTGGCAGGTGGTTGGTGTTGGGAGTGAAATTTATGAATTCGATTATTACTTTAGCGAGATAATACTTGGTATGTACAGTATATGCAGTACACGCTTGCCTGGTATGATCTAAAGCACGTCACATCACATACATTAACACTGCCACACTGTATTGTAGGAATTATACACATAACCACCCTTATTACACACCATTATACAAAGTATTACGAACCACCAGGCGAGCTGGATACAATTAGAGTCCACTATACTTACTGGAGATACGAGAATTCAGAATTGGGTGGTAGAGAGCAAGGTAATAATAGCAGGGTACGTAACAACGAGCAAGCAAACGAGTGATGACAGGATAACAGAAGTGGTGGCGAATTTGGCGAAGATCCGAGTCTCTCTCGAACCACTGCCGTGATATCGAGTCCAGATCCAAGAATTCAAGCTGTGTGGCAAAGAGCAATACAGGGCAATTATTTTGATAAGCCAAGGGGTGGAGAATGCTAATTGGTGATCGTGGTCAGATGAGCTGTCGTGGTGATGCTTACGGCCATATAGCTGAACCTTAAGCTGGGGGTTACACGAGCACATTTCCGGCAATTTTCGATGAGGAAGTTTTTTTATCTTACTATTTTGAAGCTCTTTCGCATTGGAATCGGAAACTAGATTGCAGTTTGACTATGTTAGGTGTTTTTTTTTTCTCAAATGGAACGTATATTTTGAAGTTGCCAGACAACAATTGCTCGTAATAATTGACGGAAAATTCGCTCGTGTGACATCGCCTTTATCACCGAGAGATCTGCACCTTCATGAACAAAATGTGTATAAATATAATTTGATCATCATTAACAATACTGAATGATATCAAGTGCACTTTCACGAATCAGTACCAATACCCAGTTTATTATTTATTGTTTTATCTTTGGTACAGACACCACTTTTTTCCCAGTTGTAGAAATATGGCAGTTAATACAAACATTCTTAGGTGTGTAGCGAAGAGCAAGCAAGTGAGTAAGGGGGATAGGTTTCCCGGAGTGCCAGCCGTAGATACATTACCCCCCCCCCACACACACACAGGTCAAGAAACAGTCACTAACACTGCTACTATAGCCTGTTTCTTTTCAACTGACGGTAAATTGCAAAGTTCCCATCAAGATTTCTCAGTTATTTTGAAATATGGTGCTGATTATATTAACTTGGTCTAAATATGATGCAGAGTAGTTTCATATTTGTCCATTAAGTATCGAGAATTTAGCTACTAAAGGATTCAATTTATCATCAGCTGAAAAGAAACGGAGTATAGTCACACAGGTCTCTCTCTCTCTCTCTCTCTCTCTCTCTCTCTCTCTCTCTCTCTCTCTCTCTCTCGATGGTGGGGGTAATTTTCTATTAAGCTGCACAATAACGTATATAGTAGTCTGATTATGTTGCAAAGATACTTAATCCAGAAATTCAGATTTGTAAAGTATCCAGCGAGCGGGGCCAAGGTGCTGTAGCAGTGCCAGTGCCAGCCACAGTGCCACCACACACATACTGTACAGGTGAAGTGAACGAGGCATCAACACCGCTACTAGTCAGGGCACTCGTAAGGGCGTGGGCGGACGGGTTCTTGGGTTACTTGTGTGAATGAGTACGCTCACCCTCTTCTCTCTTATCTCTATCTATCTCTATCTATCTATCTCTCTCTCTCTCTCTCTCTCTCTCTCTCTCTCTCTCTCTCTCTCTCTCTCTCTCTCTATGTATATAGCTATCTTCAGTTGTTGGACGACACAATATACAGCAAAGAATCTGAATAAGAACAGTGGTATCGCTGGAGGAAAGACACCTGATAAAGGTTGGGCGTTACCGTTTTAGCGGCTACACAAGTACAGGGGGGGGGGGGGGGAGGAGATTGATTTTGCAACTTCCCCCACCCCCCTACCTCTCTCCCCCTCCTGCCCTCTTTTCTTCTCCCCCTCCTGCCCTCTCTTTTCTTCTCCCCCCCCCCTCTCCTTTCTCTTCTCTTCTCTCCTTCTCCCCTCCTCTCTTCTCTTCTCCCTCCTCCCGACCCACCTCCCCTCCCCTCTCCTTACCTTCCTCCCCTCTCTCCTTTTCTCTCCCCTCCCCTCTCATTTCCTTCCTCCCCCCTCCTCACCCCCTTCCCTCTCTTGCTTTACAACCCCGCCCCTCCACCATCAGCTGACTACACTCGAGTTGCTCAACTTGTAAACATTACGCTTGGTTGTTGGTGAACCTCGTCTAAATGCCACAAAAAAAAAATCAGCATTATTCTTTAGCTATCAAAATACAATATATTAAAGTCCTCGCTTAAATTTTCTTATCAAAGCTTAGTTGAATTATTTGATTACTATGGTGCCGTCTTAAGTTTACAAAGGACCTCTCGTGTAGTCAATGGCGTTAAATTAATAAAACTGATTGAAGCGAAATTATGAGCAATATATTGAATACAAGTGAAAAGTGCGTGTTGTCAGCATGAAGTACTTAATGTTCATATAATGTATTAGTCAAACATTTACACATCCACCTTCTTTCAATACATTCATTAAAAAAACAAAGCAAATTAAAAAGAAACACCTACAATTTTAAACACACGCTTTCCTTAACGAACACCTTTATAACGATTCACACTGCCGACTTTATTAAGGGGGAGGTAGTTGTTTTTTCTGGACCCCCTTCTCCCTCATGTTTAGCCCCATTAGTTTAAAGATTCAAGACGTTCGTTCCATTAGTTTGGCAATTATAAGACGTTCCACCACATCTCTTTGTCAATATTAGGACCTTTCCTGCCATTTAGGTGTCTATTTTTTCCTGGCGAGCGATACCAAACCTGTAATTTTAGGAGGAACTGGCCTTCGGCCGGAACATTATTCTACCGAAAAATTTAAAAATGTATCTCGAAGGGGGGTCTAGGGGGTGTTTTTTAAAGTTTGATGGAGGTCTAGCGAGGAAAATAAAAATACAAATATATAGATATATAAATAAATAGACCAAGAAATTTACCCTAACCCTTTATAAAGCTCCTTTATAACGACTCACTCTCTTATCTCTTACAAATTCAGCTGTCCTAATTAGCGCACCGGTCTACAATCGAACACCTTACAATTAGCGGCCGTATTTTTAGCATTTTCAATCAGAAGAATCCAGGTGTGTGTGTGTGTTTTGTTCTAGCTACCTCAAGACGATTATGTGCATCTTAGAGAGGGCCTGTGAGAGCCAAAAGGTCAATTTAGATTATTGTTATCCCATCAACCCTTCAGTGCCAGAAAGTACGTCCGGTAGAGGAAGTGGGAACCAAAATATGTAATTCTCGGGTTAAATGTACTCCCTCACACAAATGGACGAGTATTTAGTAGCTATAACATTTTGTCCATAAGCAATTGTATCTCTTTACTAAAATATATATTAAATATACAATAAAATATAACCTAACCTAATCTAACCTGAACTAACCTAACAATGTCAATTTTGCCCGTACTTACAAACTCGATTGTACAGTTCTCGGCATATATAAGGCTACACCGGTTCGAATTTTCTGAAACTTTAAGAGTCAGGTTCTGAAGTATCTGCACTATAATAACGTATAGTACTCTCGTTTGGGTTCGATACAGAATCAAACGAGAGCGTCGCTACGTATGAACAGGGTGTTAAACGAAATCAGATCCCTTTCTTGTTAGTCTTTATCATGGTGTATGCAAAGATAATATTGTGGTTTCCAGTTCAAATTATGTCCTCGGAAGTGATAAAAGAGCCATAACAACGCTATTTCATGTTAATTATATTGTATATGCTTACATTAGTTTATTAAAGTACATTGGGGTTTGTAATTGATGATTAATGTTAAGAACGGGGTGTTACTTATTCCTTCCCATATTCTTTCAAGTCTTCAAACAAAATGACTCCGGGTTGACACCCTGCTTCTGAACCCCACCGTACCTCACCACCGTTCCCTCTGGTCCATAATGAATACAAGGGCGGAACTAGTTAAACCACATTCCCAAACTCTTCCCAATCAACCCACATATTCCCGAAGTTTGGGAGGGTTCAAACTTCAAACTCAACTTTATTTTAACCCGGACGATCACGGTTATTTGGCCCTTTCAATATACGGCGATTCCTTTAAATTACTTTCTTCTTTTACCAGGACGATCGCCAAACTAATGGGGCGAATGTCTTAGAATCTCAACCTAATAGGGCTAGAAATGAAGGGGAAAGGGTTTTAGAACCCACCCCCCCTCCCCTTTAGTTAGATCCACTAAGTTACCGTGATTATCCTGACCAAAACAAAAATAATACTAATAAAACTATCATTAAAACACATTAATACATAAATAAATAAACATTATTATAAAGAATTAATAAATAATAACCTCCCAGACTTGGGGAATATGCAGCCATAATCTACTCAACACCTGGCTAATCACTCACACACCTGTTAAAGAGTATCAGTGTTTAGACTCTTATTAATGCACACTACAGTATTACAATATTGAACACAACCACGCATACTCTCTCTCTCTCTCTCTCTCACACACACACACAACACAACACACTGTACTCACTACACAAACACAAACACACCAAAATACACACATTAAACAACACACCTACAACACACACACTGCATTACACACATGCGAAAAGTCAAAATACCCACAGCACCCCCCCCCCCCACACACACACACACATAGACTAACACAACACACACACACACCATAACCTTCACAACACATTACACACACAACCCCCACAAACATGCAAAAACTCTCTCTCTCTCTCTCTCTCACACACACACACACACACACACACACAGAGCTCATCACTTCTCGTTAGCTAGGAAAGGATTAGATTAACTATACCTGATGGGGTCTACCTGCCTCGACCCTTTCCCCATTATCCCATTTTCTTTATTAGCTCCCCCTCTTTCCCACTTTCTTTATTAGCTTCCTCTCTTCCCCATTTTCTTTATTAGCTTCCCTTCTTCCCTACTGTCTTTATTAACTACCACCACAACCAAAACTACTACCCCTAGAACCACCCCTACCAATACCACCACTGAAACTACCAGAACCACCACCACAATTACCACCAATGCCACTAAAACCACAACAACGAAAACTACTGCCACAACTACTCCTACTATCACCACCGAAACTAGCCTACCACAACCAAAACAACATCAACCACAACTACTATAACAACTTTCCTTTCACTTAAACATTACCGGTACGCTATTCAGTGTGCAGTTGGGTCTGAGTACATGATTAGATTGATATCCCGTAGTCATGTACTTAAACTTTAACTGTCTTGATGGTGTAATGGTTAGTGTGTTTAACATTTGTATGTGGAATCCCAGGTTCGAATCCCGGGAGGATCACATGCTTTCATTGAGAGGTGTTTGGTGTTGGGAGTGAAATCAATTAATGACCGTACATTATAACAACCACCACCACCAACACAAAACAATATCAACCATTACCACAACTACAACTACTATAACAACCACCACAACCAAAACAACAACAACCTCTACCACAATCACTATAACAACCACCACTATCAAAACTACCACAACCAAAACATCAACCACAACTACTATAACAACCACCACCGAAAATACCACAACCAAAACAACATCAACCACTACTACCACATCAGTCACAACAAAAACAATAACCACAACTACTATCACAACTACAGTAGTATAATAACCAACACCACCGCAACTACCACAACCAAAACATCAACCACTACCACAAATACCACCACCAAAACTACCACAACCACAACATCAGTCACTACAAAAATAACCACAATTACTATAACAACCACCACCACCGAAACTATCACAACCACTACCACTGAAATTACCCCAACCACATCAATCACAACACAAACAATAACCAAAACTACTGTCACAACTAGAATAATAACCACCACCACCACCGAAACTACCACAACCACAATCAAAATATCACCACCCATAACGAGGGGCGTCGCGCTCCTTGGTGCCGCTAGAAGAGTGGCGAACACATCAAAAGGTATCAAAAGGTATAACCACTACCACAACCACCAGTATCAAAACTTCCACCACCCCAACTACCACAACTACTATAAAAACCACCACCGAAACTACCACAACCACAACCACTATAACAACAACCACAACCACCCCAACTACCATCACCATCACAGGCTGCGAGGCGTACCGTAACACATTGCGGTCACTCCATTGCCAGCAGGAAGGAGACACGAGGAAAAATACTCCCTATACACATCCGCAGTCACGTTTCCATCTCTTAAGGGGGGATGGGCCGGTTTTCTGGACCAATTTCTCCCTCATGTTTAGCCCCATTAGTTTTCAGATGTTAAGATGTTTGCCCCATTAGTTAGTTGATTTTAAGAACTTTCGCCCCATTTCTTCGTCAATATTTAGACCTTTCGTGCTATTTAGGTGTCCATTGTTTCCCTGGCGAACGATTAATAGTAAGCCTGTAATGTTGGAAGAACCGGCCTTCGGCCGGGACATTTATTTACCAAAAAATGTACAAATTAATCTAGAAGGGGGATCTAATGGATGTGTTTTTGTTTTTTTATTTGATGGAGGTCTAGGGAGGAAACTAGAAAAATAATGAATACATGCAAAAATCGCCCAAAAAGTTAACCATCGGGCCCCTTTAACCCCTTCTGTACCGGTGATGTACTTTTTATTATATTCTGGCAACTATTAGACGATTTTGTTCAGCTTAGGAAGGATCTCTACCCATTAAAAGGCTACATACTAACTCAATTAATCCTCTGAGCTACCATATATCACTCCTAAGCTTAATAAAATCTTCTAAATGTAGCCAGAATAAATTAAAAGGACGTCGCCGGTACAGAAGGGGTTACATGTCACTGATACAGGGAGTCAAACCAGATACAATAAGTTTGAAGACTTGATTGAATAGAAGAAGGAATACATGACAATCAGCATGAAATATAATTATTTTGGCCATTGTATCACTTCCAAAGACATAATTTGAACTATAAACCATCATTAAATCCTTGCATATACTATAATAAAGGCTAAACATAATGAACTCCTCTCTCGTTTACAGGGTGGCAAACGAAGGTAGAGTTAATTCTTATTAACCCTTTCACGTTTTATGACGCAGAGGTTGCCAGATTAGCAATAATAAATAGTGTTCTCTCACTCTTATAATTACCTCTCCAAAATTAGTTTTCTGCCCACAGCTAACTCAAAGACAACTGTAGAGGTTGAAGTAACTAAACTAAAGGTTTCTAAATACCCCTGATGGTAACAAAGGCTTTAAAGTATCCCTAATAGGCTCAACATTGCGTAAAAAACGTGAGATGGTTAATCTTTATTGTTATTTATGTATAGCTAAAAAAAAAAATATATATAGTTCAAATCGTGTTTTTGGAAGTGATAAAATTGCCAAAACAATGCTATTTCATTTTAATTTTCCTTGTATTCCTTCTCATATTCACTCAAGTCTTCAAACATAATTGCTCCGCTTGACACCCTGCACTGATAACTCTTATTGACATCGTAGAGTTATGTAACATTATATTTGTCTCATAGACCTACCTTCAGTCATAAGTTATAAAACATAAGAAAATTGATAAATATAATAAAAAATTAATATATAAATATATCAAATATACATATAATCTTCAACAGCCCTATCACCACAACAAAACTATCTTCACCAAGACCACCACCACCAATAACACCATCACCACAACTATACAAGACAGCAATCCTCACCCCAACTAGCACAACCATCACCACAACCTTCATAATGTTCACCACATCAACTACCCCAAACACCACAATTATCACCTTCAGCAACTTCACTATTATCACCACCACCACCACAAACACCACTACTACCAACACCAGTACCATCACTATCACCACAACTACCACCATCAGCACCTTCACTATCATCACAACTACCACCATCAGCACCTTCACTATCATCACAACTACCACAAACACAAAAACTATCACAACCACCAAAAACACCACCACTACCAGCACCATCACCCCAACCACCACCACCACCACAAACACCACAACTACCACCACAGTCTGCGAGGCGGAACAGATTGCGGTCACTTCACCGCCAGGAGGAAGGAGACACAGCAAAAAATACTCCTCTCCAAAGATAAAACTCCACTAAGAGACAAACACACATCTTGGCATATTATTATTATTATTATTAGTATTATTAGTAGTAGTACCGGGTAGTAGTAGTAGTAGTAGGCTGAGCACAGACAGGCTGAGTGGTTTAAAAAAAAAAAAAAAAAGTAGTAGTAGTAGTAGTAGTAGTAGTAGTAGTAGCAGTAGCAGTAGTAGTAGTAGTAGCAGTAGTATAATAATTATTACCTTGACATACAGTATATATACAGTATACAGGGATCGATTATTATGATGATAAAGTGACTTGCATGCTGGAGTATAATAACTAAAATTAACGTCGAAAACGTTATAACGGCGAGATTTTTACAAGTATTTTCAGTACCCAGTTGTGAAATAAACAATAACACACACACACACACACACGAACATGATATATATACATCCATTATGTTGCAGGAACCATCCACACCGACAAAACCCGAGGGAGTTGGTGAGACAACCTTGACATTCAAAATAATGAGTTGCCACAACAAAAGCCGTCCTTTGCTATTGCTGAGAATCCCGGCAAAAAGTTTCAAGATATATCATGTATTGCGATATCAATATATAATTATATATATATATAATTTTCAAGTTCTTAGCTGTGAAATCGAACCTCAGTTTTCAGAAGTAATATGAAATTCATAGATAATATTAAACATTTTCATGCAGACTAAAATTAATAAAACACAAAGGCTATTTATAAAATGTATAATAATTTGTTGCACACACACACACACACACACACACACACACACATAAATATACATTGCAAAGTATAATGTGTTTGTCTGTTTATGACCGTTTAGTCAATAAACCCTAGAGTCTATGATGAAACTTGGTTGTGTGTACTTCGGCATGTGCACATTTAAACTCACTCACACTCACTCTCACTCTCTCTCTCACATATACACGCACACACACACACATACATCTCTGTCTCTCTCTCTCTAACCAGTAATGATAGAAGGCCACTAAACACACCTGAGGCAATACACCACCACTACTACTACTACCGGTACTACTGGTGAAACTAGGAAAACACAGGGAAGTAGTACGTAGGTCACCTCTACTACTATTAACACCAACACCACCACCACCACCACCACTACTACTACTACTACTACTACTACTATTACTGGTGAAACTAGGAAAACACAGGGAAGTAGTACGTAGGTCACCTCCACTACTATTACCACCACCTCCACCACCACCACTACTACTACTACTACTACTACTACTACTACTACTATTAATGGTGAAACTAGGATAACACAGGGAAGTAGTATGTAGGTCACCTCCACTACTATTACCACCACCACCTCCACCACCACTACTACTACTATTAATGGTGAAACTAGGATAACACAGGGAAGTAGTACGTAGGTCACCTCCACTACTATTACCACCACCTCCACCACCACTACTACTACTACTACTACTACTACTATTAATGGTGAAACTAGGAAAACACAGGGAAGTAGTACGTAGGTCACCTCCACTACTATTACCACCACCACCACCTCCACCACTACTACTACTACTACTACTACTACTATTAATGGTGAAACTAGGAAAACACAGGGAAGTAGTACGTAGGTCACCTCCACTACTATTACCACCACCACCACCTCCACCACTACTACTACTACTACTACTACTACTATTAATGGTGAAACTAGGATAACACAGGGAAGTAGTACGTAGGTCACCTCCACTACTATTACTACCACCACCACCACCACCACCACTACTACTACTACTACTACTACTATTAATGGTGAAACTAGGATAACACAGGGAAGTAGTACGTAGGTCACCTCCACTACTATTACCACCACCTCCTCCACCACCACTACTACTACTACTACTACTACTATTACTGGTGAAACTAGGATAACACAGGGAAGTAGTACGTAGGTCACCTCCACTACTATTACCACCACCACCACCACCACTACTACTACTACTACTACTATTAATGGTGAAACTAGGATAACACAGGGAAGTAGTACGTAGGTCACCTCCACTACTATTACCACCACCACCACCACCACCACTACTACTACTACTACTACTACTATTGATGGTGAAACTAGGATAACACAGGGAAGTAGTACGTAGGTCACCTCCAGCCTACAGGGGGAACAATGACCATACACAATACACCTTTGGAACACACTCCCTCACACTACTAGCCTTCCATCTTATCATAACTTAAGGGGAGATGGGTCGTTTTTCTGGTCCCCCTTCTTCCTCATGTTTAGCCCCATTAGTTTTCAGAATGTTCGTGTCATTTACGTGTAAATGTACAAATAAAACTTGAAGAAGGATCTTGAGGGATGTTTTTTATATGCCTGATGGAGGTATATGGAAGACACTAATAATAAATAATAAAAACTATATATAAATGTGCAAATAAATACGCCCATCTCCCCTTAATACAGACCATACACAATACAGCTCTCCATTCTATCTATCCATCTCATCATTCTCTCCTACGACCCCCTCCCTCCCCTTCTCTCATTCTACCCCCCCCCCTTTCTCTCATTCTCTTCTACCCCCTTCTCCTCCCTTTCTCTTCAACTGACCGCAATTACTTTCATTTGAGATTTAATTTTAACCACAATTACCCGGGTCGAGTTACTCTCATAACCCGTCCAGTCTCTTTTTGGTTAAGCCATACATCATCCCTCATTAGTGGAAGACAAGTTAGAGAGGCTGACTCTGGCCTTGTGCTGTTCAATTATCTTTTAATTTAACTCACTCAGTATCTCATTCACTCTCTTTTATTCACACACACAAACACAGATGGATAGATAATTAGAAAGACATACACATAGATATATACGGTATAAATAAATTAAATATATGGATAAACAGATAGATAGCAGGGTGTCAAACCGGAGCAATTTTGTTTAGAGACTTGAATGGATATGAGAAGGAATACAAGAAAATTAACATGGAATAGCATTGTTTTGATAATTTTCTCACTTCCAAAGACATATTTACCAAAAGCCCTATTTTTAGCTTTGCATATACAATAATAGAGACTAAGAATAATACACTTGGCTTTCGTTTGACACCCTGATAGATAGACAGATAGATTAGACAGACAGACAGACACACACACAGACAGACAGTCCAAGAGGTCATGGGGTGAAGGAGAAGGTTCACTCCCTGATCTGTCACTGTCGCCTTCTTCCCCCTGCCTTGGGTTCACTATAAACACACTCATATAAATATGCTAAACACAAGCACATACTGTATACACATAATACATGCATTCATATAAATACACACACACATACACATATACTCACTCACATAAATAACCTACACACAAGCACATATACCCGGTACACATAATACACTCATTCACACATACTGTACACATAAAATACTAATTCACACATACACACACACACATATAGAAATACGCCATTACATTATGCACTTACACACACTCATTCGCATATACATCAAGAACAAAATTAATAAAAAGGCATATTTGAGGGTATAAATTCGTAAGTTATAGGCTATTACTAATTAAATTCGTAAGTTATAGGCTATTACTAATTAAATATTTGCACACAGTACTATCCACAATTATATAGATTAACATTGTTCTCACATGATTAACTGGAAAACACACACACACACACACCCACCTCAGCTCTCGAAATTCCGAGCGGCCTTCCAGTTTAAATGAAACAAATATAGATTGGAAAAAAGGTATTTGTGTGGCTTAAAGTGGGTGAAGGCCATTTGAGAGAGAGAGAGAGAGAGAGAGAGAGAGAGAGAGAGAGAGAGAGAGAGAGAGAGAGAGAGAGAGAGAGAGAGAGAGAGAGAGAAAGAGAGAGAGAGAGAGAGAGAGAGAGAGAGATGGAGAGATAAGAGAGAGAGAGAGAAGAGAGAGAATGAGTAAGAGAATGAGTGAAGGACAGACAATTATGATAGTGATAAAATTGTGTGTGACTCTTGACGGTGATAATGATGCTAACAGAGGTGTTGGTGGTGATAAAAACAGACTAGTGTTGACAATGGTGATGATGGTGCTAGCAGAGGTAGTGGTGACGATATAGATGGTGATGTTGGGAGAGGTGATCAAATACTGGTGGTGGTGGTGGTGGTGGTGATAATGGTGATGATAGTGGTAACAGAGGCAGTAGTGATGATGATGCTGGGAGTGGTGGTGATCAAAATACTGGTGGTGATGATTGTATGCTGGTGGTGATAAATATGCTGGTGTTGACTCTGATGGTGGTGATACAAATGATGGTGGTGTTCAGTTGTGGTGGTGAGCGAGCCCTTTGAAAAGAAAGGATGGTTTTGATACAGTGTTACTTTTCAACTGACGGTAAATTGCAAGCTTCCCATCAAGATTTCTCAGTTATTCTGAAGATTTTGTAGTGAAATATGGTGTAAATTATATAAACCTTATCTTAATATGATGCAGAGAAATTGTAGCTTCATATTTTTCCATTGTGAATCGAGAAAATAGCTACTAAAGGATTCAATTAATCGTGAGCTGAAAAGAAACATGGTACCGTATAGTGCTGGTATAGACGGTGGTAGTGGTGATACCTGTGGTGATAAATATGATGATGGGGATAAATTGATGGTGTTACAAAGGAAGGCAAGCAACAACAGACCTTATGGTCCTTACTAGGCTGCTTAAAACAAAAACAATAGTGGTGGTGTTGGTAGTGGTGGTGATAAAAGATGATAATGATGGTGGTGGTGATATATTGATGGTGGTGATGGTGGTAGTGGTGATAATGATGATGGGTGGTAAGCGAGCCTATTGAGAGGAAATGGGTCTTTTGTATGTATTTATTGGCTTCAGCAGGCTCATCACATTCCATTCTTCTCTACCCCCTCTCTCCCTGCCTACTTAACCTGCTCTCTCTCTCTCTCTCTCTCTCTCTCTCTCTCTCTCTCTCTCTCTTACACGCACAAACATCACTATCGCCGTTCTCACCTCTCTCTCTCTCCCTCTGCTATAATTGAAAACCACAGCTGTGAATATCATCACCACCCACAATGTTGGTTCAGTTCAGTTCAGTTCGCTGGTGGTGGGGCCGCAGGGGGGTCGCTCTTGGGCAGTATGGTATGAGGGGTTTATAGGAGTTAACATTATAAACTTTGGCAAGAAAATTCAGTGC
This sequence comes from Paralithodes platypus, assembly GCA_032716605.1. NCBI lineage: Eukaryota > Metazoa > Arthropoda > Malacostraca > Decapoda > Lithodidae > Paralithodes > Paralithodes platypus. The sequence continues at coordinate 5,340,334 of CM064485.1, read as the reverse complement.
CTTGATTACTTACATAGAGAAATTATACCTACATGACGAGAGAGAGAGAGAGAGAGAGAGAGAGAGAGAGAGAGAGAGAGAGAGAGAGAGAGAGAGAGAGAGAGAGAGAGAGAGAGAACAAAAATCTTTATTGTAAGTATGAAGGCGAGTCTCGATTCTCTCCAGTCAAGCTATCATTTCCTGACCCCCCCCCCCCCCAAAAAAAAAAAATGGTCATGCAGATATGAATTGTCCGTTATAAACTTTAAGATCTTTGAATTTTTACATAATCGTCTAATGATAATCGAATTGGAAACAAATATAACGTCATCGCTTAAAGAGTTAACTCTTTCCCCAAATTGACGCCTTTACTGTAAAATGTAAACTAATACTATCTGGTAGGCAAAGTATTAACGAAGTGGGTCATGGTAAAAATAAAAGTGCCTAAATATTTCCAGTTGGGTACACTGCCACTGAGAAATATTGCACCATCTACACAGACGTCGTTATTGAGGAACGACTGTTGTTGCAGAGGCTAAACCTACCTACCTACCTATACCTCTCTCTCTCTCTCTCTCTCTCAAAATAAACCGAATATTATTATTTTAATGTATTATTATTACACACACACACACACATATAAATATTGTTTTATTGTGCTTATTTATTACTTTATCCTCTAATAATATTACCGCTTTCTCTCTGTATATCTCTCAAATTAAATTATTGTCTGATCAATTGTCGCTGTTTCTTTCTATATCTCATTAATTGAGTTTATATATTATTTTCATCTGTTTCCCTCTCAGTAATTTATCCTCCACTCAGCGCATATTCTCTCTCTCTCAAATTAAATTGACTTCATTATCTCCCTTTACCTCTCTCGCATGTTAATTTATCCTTCACTCAGCGCATTTTAAACCCCCTTCCTCTCTCTTTCTCTCTCTCAACACTAAAAAAGGCCATTAGTATACAACCTTAACCCTTTCAAGATCCGATGACGCATTTATTTTATTTTCTAGCTATTATTAGACGATTATATTCAGATGAGGAAGGGTATATGGAAGTTTGATTGAGATAAGCTTTACCTTCATAATTCTCACAGATCCTTCCTAAGCTGTATAAACCAAATAGTTCCTGTTTTACCGATATACTACCCCAAAATATACTATTTACAATCCATCGTGCTAATTATAAAACACAATTAACCTTTGCATTACATAACCTACGGTACACAAAACGATAAGTCATTAGGGCGTATCGGGGTCAGCCCAAAACAATACGTGATATCTCAGCCAATACTGGACCTTCTCTACTATGAGTATTACATCATCATAATCACACATTTAGCACACATGACATATTAAATAATAATAATAATAAGCATGTTACTTATTTCTCATAAGCGCCAATTTTTCCCAAGAATTCACTAGCGCTCGGAAAGAGAAAGAAAAAAGAACAACATCAATGCATCAAAAGAAGGCTTATATACAACACACATTTAACAATCACTAGCAGTGGCAAAATAGCTTAAACTCTATAGCCATCTGTCATGACACCTCTCTCAAGATCATAGCTTCTCTCAAAGAGAAAAGTCTTAAGTTGTCTCTTGAAGTATTCAACAGAACTCCGTTGTCTCATGGACAGCGGCAACCTGTAAAATATGCAAAATATTATGTTTATTGCAACATTTACTCTATATATTATATGAGATGTATGGATATACATGTATATAATTACCGGTATATGTGTAGGAAAATATATTAAATAGATAGATTGATAGATAAAGATAAATAGATGTCTTCCACTTAACAAGTATACGCTAGAATTCTCTCCCTCGATCTATCTTTCCCTCATCCTACGACTTAAACTACTTCAAACTCCGTATCACGACATTTTGACTAACATACCTTGAATTTGGGTCTCTGTCACTCTAACAATTTGGAGGAGACACTCGTTGCAGGCAGCTTTGCCTTTTGTCTCCTTACACATAACAAAAAAGAAGTAAACCAATGTGAATAATGAGCATAAATCAGGCTTCTTATAACGAGAAAATACCTAGTCGGTTTTATCTTAACTGGTGGTAATTTATATCCCTTAGCATCTGATTATTCAATATTTAATGGATAAATCTGTAACTGTTATGTCATTGCATAACTTTTCATACTTAACATAATTCGCTACAAAATCTTCGTAATAGAGAGTAATTAGGTCAAGATGAGGCCATGCCAATTTACCGCCAGCTAAAAATAAACAGGTTGCAAGTGAAGGACATTATTATTATAATTTACAGTTCTATGTCGTGACAAGTAATGTTGCCTCGTCAGAATGTGTTACGCCTATTTTACATTAATGAGACCACGTTTGTTGTATGATACATGCATACATCTATTCATTTATCTATCTATCTATAATTATATATATATATATATATATATATATATATATATATATATATATATATATATATAAATATATAAATATATAAATAAATAAATAATAAATAAATAAATAAGAATAAATAAATACATAAATAAATAAATAAATAAATAAATAAATAAATAATAGAGAGAGAGAGAGAGAGAGAGAGAGAGAGAGAGAGAGAGAGAGAGAGAGAGAGAGAGAGAGAGAGAGAGAGAGATAGCTGCAACAAATAAAACTAAAATTAAACGTATTAAAACATAAATAACTTCCAATCTCCACAGCAACCACAGCCCAGGAAAATGCCTGTGTTAAAAACAAACCCATCCTAAAACTCTATATAAATATTTCCCTTCGCCCCGCTGCCCAAGTCTTGTGGCAGGAATTCAATATCGAGAAGCAATGGAAGCAACAAAATGCGAGGTCTATTTCGTGAGAGTATGGTGTGTGTGTGTGTGTTATGATATAAGTATTTCAGCATATTTTACAGCACTACTTACACTTAGCAACATAATTATAAGGTTAATTTCGTGTTCCTATATTCTAAGGATTCATTTCACGGTATTTCGTAACTGTTCAAGTATATTTTGGTTTCAGCATTTATACTTACTTCACATCTTAATTATATACCAAGTAAAATACAGAATTTCACAAGAGCAAGGTTGCTGTAAATCACGTAATATTTCGTAAGAGCGTTCATATATACAGTATATTTGTACAATTACCGAACTGATTGGCGCAAGAATATACTGTATGCCACGTTACTTGAGTTTACCCTATCGGTATATCATAATAAAGCAACAATTTTAATGTATTAAGATTTGGACAACAGTTTATATTATAAAAATATGTTTTGATTGGCCTATTATTATGTTCCTTCCAACAACCAACCATACGCCTAAAATCGATTAATGAAATTTACAAACACATGTGGCAGTCCGTGGACTCGAACCCAGGATGCTCACACCGAAAATCAACACCTTATACATCGCACCACGAAGACAGTTAAAGGTTGGTGGACACTGCCTACGATTTATTATGCAACTTCGAATCCTGCATATCAATCTAAGCATGTACACCCATCCCAACTGCAACTCACGTAGGCTATGCATATGTATAAGGAATATTTCACATGATAACCAATTTCCATTAAAAGAAGCATTGCTGTTTTTTTTTCTACAAAAGATTTAAAGAAACTTAGTACGGTATATTAACATATTCAGTAATTTATCCATTTCCTTTGCTTAAATTTGTATTATCTCAAAAAAAAATGTATTATCTCACAACACAATGTGAATCATTCAGTAAATCATACTGTATATGTGTCATGCTTTATAATAAGTTAACCCCTTCAGTACCGATGTCGTCTTTGTTATTTTATTCTGGCTACTATTAGACGATTTTACTCAGTTTAATTTGGGCCTCCAGTAATTAACAGGCTTCGAACTATCTCTCTTAACCCTTTTTACTACTACAAACTCTTTTAAACTCCACAAGATCGTCAACATATTGCTAGAATAAAGATTAAAAGACATCGCAGGTACAGAAAGGGGAATATATAAATTATCTACTACACACCTTTCACTTAAGGGGAGACTGACCGTTTGTTTGGTCTATTAATTAATTTAGGTTATTCATATATTGTTTTAGTTTCCTCCCTAGACCTCCATCAAGCTTAGAAAAACACCCCCTAGACCCCCCTTCAAGATAAATTTGTACATTTCTCGGTAGAAAAATGTCCCGGCCGAAGGCCAGTTCCCCTTAAAATTTTAGGCTCGCTATCGCTCGCCAGGAAATAATCGACACCTAAATGGCACGAAAGGTCTTAAAATTGACAACGAAATGGGGTGAAAATTGTTAAAATCGCCAAACTAATGGGCCGAACGTCTTATAATCTCAAAACTAGTGGGGCTAAACATTAGGGAGAAGGGGGTCCAGAAAAACGGTCTTCCTCCCCTTAAATTTGACAGTAGCCTTACAGTTGTATTTCCCAAGACCAACTGGATTTGCTTCACGTCAACATTACCCACCCTCCATCCCTCCCTCCTCCTCCTCTTGCTGCTCCACTCCTGTGCGGCCAACCTCCGCCATATTGGTGCCACTGGTGTTATTTACTTCCCTTTAGGTGGGAAGGACGTTTTTATTGGCTCATTTAAGTATTTTTTTATATTATTTCTTTAGTTTCCTACCTAGACTTCTATCAACCTTAAAAATAACACGCACACCATAAGACACCCCCTTCAAGATAAATTTGTACATTTTTCAATAGAAACATGTCTTAAATTACAGGCTCGCTATCGCTCGCCAGGAATAAAATCGACACCTAAATGACACGAAAAGCCTTAATATTGACTAAGCAAATGGGGTCCAAAGATACAGTTGGCCACTCTCCCATAATACAGGATCTCAACCCCTGCATCTATACTCCTCAGGTATTGGTTTAGCGGAATGGTCGACCGTGGAGTTAATGCTACTTTCATTCGCCACGTTGTTCGCTCCTAAGTCAATTCACTCGCTTAGTAGTTGCTTTTCCCCCGACAATCTATTACAAAATTGGTTAGGTGGATTAGGTTTAAAGTTAGGGTAGGTTAAATTATGTTATGTTAACATAGGTGAAGTTGGATGAAGATAAAATAGGTTAAGATAGGTTAAGTAGGGTTATATAAGATAGATAAAGTTAGGTCAGGACAACCTAAGCAAGTGGTTAGGATAGGCTATGTTAAGGTTGGATATGTTAAATAAATTAGCTGTCTGAATCGATTCTAAAGTATAGTATGACCGAAAAGACATATGGAAACAAAACATATCATGATGGTAAATCTGGTGGTAGTGAAATGATGATTATGGTGGTGATGATGATGGTGATAGTGGTAGTGGTGGTAGTTTTGGTGGTGGTGGTGGTGAAGGTGGTAGTGAACTGATGATGATAGTGCTGGTGGTGCTGGTGCTGGTGGTAGTGAACTGATGATAATAAGTGATGGTGATGATGATGATAGAGCTGGTGGTGGTGGTGGTGGTGAAGGTGGTAGCGACTAGCAATATAGACGAAATACCGTGATGGTGAAATGGCTTAGGAAGGTCGTCGTGGTGGTGGTGGTGTTTCGGGTCCAGTGAACAGACAGATGGAGAGTTGCTGATGAGGTGTATAGGTTGGGTCCAAGGAGGATACATGAGGGGAGGGATTGTCAGGTGAGCGACTGAGCGTACTGTTATTTACAAAATGATCAAGACTCACATAGGTTATCATACCTATGCCAACACGCAAAATTAATCAAACAAATTCAATCAAACCAAATATTTATAGGCTCCTAAGAAATATATAAGTATAACATTTACCTTATTCATCTCAATCAAGGTAAATATTTATAGCCTCTTAAACTCTACTAAAACATACGTATAACATGTACCCAATTAATCTAAATCAAAGCATATTTCTAAAACCATATACATTACAAACCTGGCACATTTACACCAGCTATTTATCTAAATCAAAAACATAATTTACTGCACCAAAAAATATATATAGATATATAAATAAAATTCAAATAATAATAATACTAAAACAACACTTAAATACAACATTTGGCCTACTAATGTCAATCAAGGCAACCTTTTAACATGTGTCAAACTTGTAAAACCAATATACCGTGTTACTTTGGGAGCCAGTGGTGTCATTAGGCCTATACCTATATCACACACACACACACACACACACACACACACACACACACACACACACACACACACACACACACACACACACACACACACACACACACACACACACACACACACACACACACACACACACACACACACACACACACACACACACACACACACACACACACACACGCAACAATTGTCAAGTCAAATGAGAAGACAAAAATAAAATAAAATAAGGAATAAAATACTTAATAGTAGTACCCCAATGTCTGCCTTGGTCTATTCTCCGTTTCCATCCGGGAATCCAGCAGGCTGCCAGGACCCATCAGGTTTATAGGAGAGGTGGTCCCAATAAAAGCCATAAAAGGAGTTCCCGTACCCTGCCAATCAGCTAAATGAACCTGGTAATCAGACCATCAAAGCCGCTCTCCGTTTACCGACCGATAGTGGAGGACTGGACGTGACGGGCCGGCACCTCGTTCACGATTGATCCGTACAGGTAAAACATATACCGGTAAATATTATTTAAAACAAATGTCGTACCATATATCATGATATATAGACGGCTAGGACAGACATGTAACGGAAAATTACATGAATGAAAGTAAAACAATAACAATAATAATATACATCATAAAATATACAGTACAGGAGAAACAAAATTGATATACAGAAAAAAACAAAAGCAAAGGGACAAGTGTATCCAATCGTCCTCATGTTCCCCATTATGTCCTTCCTCGAGGGTTATATTTCCTCCTTGCCTCCTTTCTTCATATCTCTCTCTCTCTCTCTCTCTCTCTCTCTCTCTCTCTCTCTCTCTCTCTCTCTCTCTCTCTCTCTCTCTCTCTCTCTCTTCTCTCTCTCTCTCTCTCTCTCTCTCTCTCTCTCTCTCTCTCTCTCTCTCTCTCTCTCTCTCTCTCTCTCTCTCTCTCTCTCTCTCTCTATCGCTCTCTATCTCTCTCGTCTCTCTCTCTCTCTCTCTCTCTCTCTCTCTCTCTCTCTCTCTCTCTCTCTCTCTCTCATATCGTCTGGACCCTAGCCAATATAGCTAATAATTTACAAGACAGACACCGCCATACCTCCCCCTTCCTTCCTTCCTTTCCTCCCTTCACACTCCCCTTCATTCACACCTTGCTTACTTAAACACACACACACACTCTCTCTCTCTCTCTCTCTCTCTCTCTCTCTCTCTCTCTCTCTCTCTCTTATATATATACGGTATACTGTATATATACAGTATATATCTCTCCCTCTGATCGTCAGTCACAGCCCCGCCCCACAGATCAGCAGGTCATGCATGGAATTCATAGGTAAACCGGTGGCCTGGGAATATGTGTGTGGTGTGGAAGACGTGTGATACTGGTGTGGTGTTATGGTGTGTGTTGTGGGGTGAAGTATGGTGCTGGTGTAGTGTTATGGTGTGGAGTGGGGGGAGGTATGGTGCTGGTGTGATGTAATGGTGTGTGATGCTGGTGTGGTGTGGGCGTGTGTGGTGTGGTGTCATGGTGTGTGGTGTGGGGGGAATTGTGATGTTATGGTGTGTTTTTATGGTGAGTGATGTGGGGTGTTGAAAAGTGTGGTGCTGATGTGGTGTTATGGTAATGGTGTTGTGAAGGATAGTGGGGTAGTTTGGTGTGTTATGTAGTGTTGTAAGGGTGTTGTGATGGTGGTATGGTGTTGTAGTGAAGGGTGGACATGTGGTGCTGGTGTACTGTGGTGGTGCAGTATGGTGTAGGTGTGGTGGTGTGGTGGAGGCGAGTGATGTATGGTGGTTATATGGTGTTTTGGTGGAGGCTAGTATCGATGTTTTGGTGGTGGTAGTGTGTTGGGAGGATATTAAGGGTGGTGTTGTAGTGGGGTGGTCGTGGTGTGTGGTATTGTGGTGTAGTGATGTGGTGGTGGTGTGTTGGGAAGATAGTGAAGGTGGTGTTGTAGCGGGATGATGGTGTTGTGTTGTAGTGAGGTGGTGTGTTGGGAGATAGTAAGGGTGGTGTTGTAGTGGTATTATGGTGTTGCGTTGTGGTGGAGTGGGGTGGTGATGTGTTCGAAGATATTACAGATGTTGTAGTCGAGATATGGAAGGTACCGGTAATTCAAGGGATCAATTTGACATAAAACTAAAAATACGAGACAATGTCAACAAAAATCATGAAAAAGGATCACTTACATAATTAAAATGCCTCAAAAAGATAAATATCAGATCCTGTGAGAAAAGCCGAAAGGAATAAACTCCCACAATCACAATAATATGAATACAAGACTCTGCAATAGGACACCACCTAATAAGATAAATGCCCCAGAGAAGTATCGGGCGTGCAGAGAGAGACCTTGCAACACCGATCAATTGCAATAATACACCACCATTGACAAGACCTGTACTGTAAAGATGATGGAGAACTCGTAAATAAGACACGATACCAAAACAATGATGCAATAAAACAAAGACAGAGAATGAAGGAAAAAATCACTCATGCAAGCAAACGATGTGGTGGAAGAGAGAGAGAGAGAGAAGCAAAGAAGAAAATGTATGTATGTATGTATATACACAGGCACATACCCCATAGCTGAGGGTGGCCGACTCGAGACAGAGCCCGAACAGGGACAACACAACACAACACACAAAACAAAAAACAAAGAAAATAAATAACTCATAGAATCACAACAACAAACAAGAACACACAGCCAAAGAAAACTAATCCTTAACCTGTTCAGCACTATAACGTTATTTTCATAATTGTGGTGATCATTAGACGGTTATCTTAAGGTTATAATTTACCTTCATGATTCAGAGGGGTAAATATGATCTCACTAAACCCTCTGAATAACATAGGTCCTTCGTAAATTGCATAAAATCATCTAATTTAGCCAGAGAACAAGGTAAAAAGGAGCCATGGTGGTCAAAGGGTTAAGATAATCAACATCGGGCGTGCAGGAACAAACCTTGCCACACCGGTCAATTGTCATAATGTACAGTTGGTCAAATAAATTCGTACCCACTTCGTGATTATATGTATGGTACCGGTAGGTAAAAAAAAAAAGTGTGACTACAACGACTTCAACTGTTTTAAGCTCCGTGTGTCCAGACATTTTGGCTCTAAAGTACCTTAAATTTGGCTCTCGGTCACTCTTTCAATTTTGTTTTTTGGGGAGACACTCGTTACAGGCAGCTTTGCATGTTATCTCCTTCTTGTATGTACTGTATTGTATATATGTATGTATATACTCAGGCACATGCCCAATTCCTGGGGGTGGCCGACACGAGACGGAGCCCGAACAGAAACAACATTTAAAGTTCTTATTCTCAGGGTCCGAGATCACTTTCGCGTTCTCTCGCCCGTTTCTCTGGCTGGTCGAGTAGGATAATTGTACAAGTGTAGGAGGATTCTTAGCCCACATAAAAAAATAAAAAATAAAATAAAATAATCACCGAACTATTGTGTCTATCTGTACCACCACCACTAACAAGACATGCCTAGTCATTCCCAGCTCGGCAATGTTCCTTCACCAATTTTGTCTCGTCTTCTCACGATTTTTATTCCATTCCCACCCTTCATTGATTTGTGTTTGTTCCCTTCACACTGGGAACGAGTGATGTTATGAATTTATTTAGGCTTATAATGCGAAACATACAAAATATACAAACCAAAAACGGGACGACACAATATAACGATTTAACAAAATAAACTCTTGAAATAAAAGGAGATAGTTTCTTTCGGTTACAGAGTGATTTCCTTATAACCTCTGAAGTTCTGAAGAAGCCCATAATACAATATATATCACCGAAAATGCTAAAAAAAAACCTGCCTTCAACTTTCCCATGACCCCCACTCCAGAGCCCTCTAGAGGTGACATTTACACCACCTTTTACGAGACGCCCCAACACTAAACTTAAGTCGGTATCACACGAGCGCTTTTTCCTTCAAAATTGTTATCCTGAACACTGGTCTGGCAGTTTATGAGGTGAACATTTATTTTATTTTGTTTACCTATATTCATCAAACATCAATCTAGTTTCCGATACCAGTGCAAAATATTACAGAAATGTTGCCAACAAAATGTTGATCACCGAATGTAGAATAGCAAAGCTCTCGTGTGATACCGGCTTAAGTCAACAATGCCAGGGACTGAATTTCCTCATCAGGGTTAGTGCCTAGTTTACTGCGGGTATTATAGCCGGAAGTAGACAACCTATATACCGGTAGTCCATGAGAAATTTACGTATATTTACATAGATACACTGACCACACAGACCTTACGATCCCAGCGAGGTGGTCAGGACTTAATTATAGTAGAGATAGCGACATAGAGAGAGAGAGAGAGAGAGAGAGAGAGAGGGGGGGGACTTCATTCTCGTAGAGAGAGAGAGAGAGAGAGAGAGAGAGAGAGAGAGAGAGAGAGAGAGAGAGAGAGAGAGAGAGAGAGAGAGAGAGAGAGAGAGAGAGAGAGAGAGAGAGAGAGTTCTAATAATAACCTTCCATGAAAGAACCCATTAATCATCATGTCATCTCAGCGTCCACAGTAATACGAGACTGGCTTATGCATTCTTAGCAGAAAATCATCATTCTTGTATTTTAGTCTCTAAATGTATATAAGGTACCGGTATTCAAATCTGCATGTATCATAATTATACAGTACTAGCAGGGGTACCCGGCGTTGCCCGGGTAATCACCATAATCACCATCACTACTACCATAATCACCATCATCAATCACTACTAACACAATCACCGGCCTCGACCTCCCTGTGCCTCATTAAACGGCGGCCTCGATTTCGGCCGCTAAATGACCTCCGATTTTGGATCTAACCTCATCCGTACCCCCATTTTGGGGAGCTGCGAACAACTTTCGTTCCATACACCTTTTCGATCGGAGCCTCCTTCTGCCCCAAATGGCCCTTTTTCCGATTTCGCGCCCATTTTCTCCGTCCCTTTCACCCTGGGGATTTTTTTTTCTCACTAAAACCTGCCTAGGGACCCCCTTACTATGCATACCAAGTATGAACGCTCTAGCTTAAAAACTGCGGCCGCCTATAAAGAACAGACAGACAGACAACCGTAAATATTATATAGATCACAAACACGCACACACTCACAGTCCATTCAATATAAGTGGACCTGAAATCGTGACTCTTAACCTCTGTAGCTCAAAAAGGGGTAGATCAAATAGGCTGTTAATTCCACACCTATTCCCTGGCTAACTATTCCTAAATGGCAGAAATATGAGCTCGATTACTCTAGTCGTTATTTTCAGTTTTAGAGTTTAGTAGACAAGATTGTTGGCCTAATCAAAATGATTAGATTATAGCAGTATGACTATCACATTATCACCCCACTACTTAAGATTCAAATAAAACACTTATTACTACATTATGATTTACCGGTACACACCACAATAGGCATTAACACCACAAGAGGGCGGGTGCCCGACCCCGAAAGGGGTTGAAATAGGGGAGCTATCCCCCCGAGGCAGCTTTCTAGGGCCTTTCCTAGCTGATGCTGAGAGGATTGGGTTCTAGTCATGTGGTGATGGGTTGGTCTATCAGAGTGAGAACTGAGCGATCTCTGCCATACCCATAGCTTACTCTGACTGTTCCTTTAACTTATATATTTTCTAGATCTCAAGTGACGGCGTCTCTTCCGTGGATTGACCTCCCAATCTACCAAGATTGGAAGCCAAAGCGTCACATTTTTTCCCTTGCCCCTCAACTTTCTCTTCATAATTGCTGAGGGGCACAGGGCCCTGGGTGGGGCTTTGGTTTCCCGGGCGTTTCCGCACCCTCCTCAGCTCCCCGCCATGGAGTGGCTTCGGTCACCCAGGCTTTATTGTGGTCGGCAGGGAGGGTTCTGTGGGGGCGCTCGGTTATGGCCTTGGAATTGCTCGGGGCCTTGGGGCTGTTCGGCCAGGAAGCTTGGGGAACAACAACAATAATAACAACAACAACAACAACACCACAAGACTTCACACCCACGTAACTTCCCTTAACATACACATCACATCACATTAACATCTATCTAATCAAAGTAATCATCATCACCATCACCATCACTACATTCAAGAGCACTATATTAGCAACACACACCCTGACCTCCCTTGACCTCTTCACACACACATAACATCACACATCATCTATCCTATCTAATCAAAGTAATCATCATCACCATCATAACCATCACTACATGAGCAACACACACCCTCGTTCCCTTGACCTATGACCGGCTTGTGTGGAGGAATCTAGGCGTGAGACCGGAAGTGGTGATGGCCCAGACCTTCAGACTAGACTTATCAACACCACCACAACCACCATCCTGCTAACCCAACAAATTCAACACCATACACCCACCAACACTACCACCACCACCCTAATAACTTCCCCCCAACAACTGCAACCACATTAAATATAGACACCATATGAGGAGGAACACTATATTTATAACGTTTCGCTTATAGCTTCATCAGGCCTACATTAGCCTGATGAAGCTTTATGCGAAACGTTATCAATAAAGTCCTCCTCATATAGTTTCATGAATACCGCTACTCCTATAAGAGTCACCGGTAAATTAATCCAAACCACCACTTTTACCCTCTGCAATCTCCACCACCTATCACCCCCTTATTGCCCCCACCCTCCTACTTCCTCACATCCCCTCCTCCCTACCCCCATTTCCACACACCCCTTCTCTTCCGTCTTCCTCCCCACCGTAAAGACGATATCACACGAGCGATATCCTCAACATTTATCCTCAACACTGGTCTGGCAGCTTTTGAGATTACCTTTTCTTCACATGTTTTGCCACCAAAATTGGTTTTTAACCGGTCTTTAGTCCATTTATTATAGGTACCGGTAAGCCAGAAATCGTGACCCCTAACCTCAAACTAAAATAGGGCAAAAGTAAACGGGCTTTACATTTTCGCACCTATTCCCTGGTTGGCCCTCCCTAAATGGTAGATGTATCAACTCGAATGCTACAGTCGTTATTGAGTTATAGAGGTTACTGGTCAAGATTATTGGCCTAATAATAATGAATAGACTACATGGTTCTCGATACCAGTGGAAAACAAATATTGCTGGAAATTTGTTGACCTTCGAATGTTGACGATGAAAGCTCTCGTGTGCTACCCTTTTAACTAGGCCTCTTCATAACCCTCACATTCTAGCCTTAACCGCATAATTATCAGTTCTGGTTCCGTGATACGTTAGGAGTGACAGCTGTTTATTTGTTGTAGTAAATCTACACCTATCCATGCTTTTTAATAATTAATTAGCATCGTTCTTAACACCAGTAATCCCCAAATGAAACCAATGAAAGCATGCGATCCTCTCATCCTCATTTAATCTTTTCCAATCCTCCCTACCACCACGAACTCTCTTCCATCGCTAATTCTCCACACGATTTCGTCCACCCCTATCTATATACTCCACCCTTCTCCACACCCCCTTTTCCTCCACACACCCCATCTCTTCCGTCTTCCTCCACACCACACATTACCTTCCCACCCTCGCTCGGCCTCTACACAACCCTCACATTCTAGCCTCAACCGCATCATTATTGTAAGTTCTGGTTCTGTGGTTTGTCATATGTAGCAAGACATATAGTTTCCCGTTGTTATTATGTAGCTGTCCAACAAAAACATCTTCAAAAATCCCTTAAATTTCAAGTTATCTCTTTTAATCCGCACTCTCCCTCATCCTCTACCACCCTATCCTTCCCCTCATATACTATCTTCCACCCCTACCCTCTTTCTCTCTCTCTCTTTCGTCCACACACACCCCATCTCTTCCGTCTTCCTCCCCACACCACACCATTATCTCCACACCCTCCACTCAGTCGGCCTCTCCACTTCCCTCCTCACATTCTAGTCTCAATCGTATCATTAATGTAAGTTCTGTTTCTGAGAGTTGTCAATGTATTAGCATTATATTTGTTCTCGCTGTTATTTTGGTAGCTGTTCAACCAACATCTTCAAAAATCCCTTTCATTTAATTTTATCTCTGCCAATCTCCTCTCTCCCACATCCTCTACCACCCTATCCTTCCCCTCATATACTATCACCCCCCCCCCCCTTACCCCTCCCCTATCCTCCACACACCCATCTCTTCCGTCTTCCTCCCCACACCACACCACCATTAACTCCACACCCTCCACTCAGTCGGCCTCTACACCACCCTCCCTCCTCATATTCTCGTCTCGACCATGTAATTAGTGTTGTGAGTTCTGGTTTCCTGATGCGTGGAAGACTATTTAATTCTGTGGTTATATACAATTTAATATATAATGGAATTTTATGAGAATAACTAATAATACATCTAATTAATACATCAAATATATCTACTCATATATATAACTTGGAAAAACTAATAATAAATCTAACTAAAAAATCAAATTAATCAACTCAAACATATAACTTTGAGAAAAGCTAATAATAAATCTAAATAATAAATCAAAGCTATTGTCCAATTCAAAATGCTAATGATACTGACAGTGTGTACTGTGTTCATAAATTCTATAAGGCTCATATGCTAAACATTTAAATTAAAAGCACTAGTTCCACGACGCAATATTCTAAATGATGCATAAATTAATCAAGCACCAACCTCTCTCTCTCTCTCTCTCTCTCTCTCTCTCTCCACTATTACATGTGGAATATTTTTCCTCTACAATATGAAGTCTCAACCTGGAACAAACTTTCTTCTGAGAATGTCAATACTTCTTCGCTACAGCAGTTTATAAATAGGTTAGACAGTGAGAGAGAGAGAGAGTGAGAGTGAGAGTGAGAGAGAGAGAGAGAGAGAGAGAGAAATAGTGAGAGTGAGAGTGTGTGAGAGCGAGAGCGAGAGAGAGAAAGCTCAGCAGCAGCACAATACATCCAAATAATATCACATTCATCTACATCTTACCAATGGTATGGACAGCAAGGCCTATTCTTCGTAGCTCTCGCCAAAATAAAACTCCTTCTTTCCGTTCACCTTGACATAAACTCACCCTTACTGATCTTCGTTCTTAACATCCTTCCGCTCACGCTCACTGTCCCTTCCGTTCTATTTCTTAAAGAGAGGTTTATGTTTGTTTGTTCATGTATTTATTTATTTGTCTTTAGTTTCCTCCCCAGGCCTCCATAAAGCTTTACAAAAATGCCCCAAATATCTTTCCTAAGTAGTACAAAATTGTCTAAAATAAACTGTCAAAACGCATCACGAACCTCAACGGGTAAATATAAGTAGTACAAAATTGTCTAAAATAAACTGTCAAAACGCATCACGAACCTCAAAGGGTAAATATAAACCCCAAGATTCCGAAGTGCCGGTATTTCTTAAACTGACTACAATCAACTCTTAGAATGAAATAGGGCCTATATAAACAAAACATTACATCAGTAGAGACCCTTTTCCGTTTTCCCTACTGCACTCACACACTTAATATAATACTCACACACTTCCTGTCTATAATCAACTCACTCTCACTCTCACTCCCTCTCAAACACTCCCTAACAATAATCAACTATAGTTAAAGAAAATGGAATGTATAAACAAAATATTACATCAGCACAGATCCTTTTCCGTTTTCCTACTTGTACCCTACTAGAATACACACACACACACTTCTATAGAATCCATTCACACACTCTTTCATCATTACTGTACATCTTTCTGTACCGGAGACGTCTTCCTAATTATATGTTTGCTATTTAGACGACTTAGAGCAGTTTACTTAGAACAGTTTACAAGCAGAGACTTGTTTGCAGCAAGACAGTTATGCGAGAAGTATTTAGAGAAGCATAAGGAGATGGTCTCTGGGTCTTCTCCTGGGTGACCTGGATGTGTGAGAGTTTGTGTTTTTTATCTGTGTTTATTTTTTGTTTTATGTTGTTTTTGTGTTTTCCCTGTTCTTGCTCTGTCTTGAGTCGGCTACCCCCAAAATGGGGATTGGGCCTGAGCATATAGATAGAATAGATAAGATAGATAAGGAGATATTTTGGGCTTTTATGGACTTGGAAAAAGCGTATGATCGTGTGGAGCGTGAACCTTTTTAAACTGAAAACATTGTCAAATATTAGCCAGAGTACAAGTGAAAAGGATGTCACCGGTACCGGTACTGAACGGGTTAATTATGCCTTCCTTCCTGTATATATTTCAAGGTGCGTTTATACACATTTTCCCCCTATTACGTCATAACAACGCTTACTCACGACATACATCCTTCCTTCTGAGGCCTAGTTCACTGTTTATGATTGCATTGATTTTTGTGATTTACTTGGTCTGATATTTAGGTGCTTATGTTCTGGGTGTGGTGTCCCGAGTTCGAATCCCGGGAGGACCATATGCTTTCATTAGTTTATTCAAGTACATTGGGGTGTTATTTATTCACCGTGTTTTTAGTATTTCCGCATAATTTATCGCCATATTACCTGTGTTGAGCTCCCATGTTTTCTACCAATCCATCAATTTAATTAATCAGTCAACCAATCATGCTGTGATCATGAAAATATTCTATTACCATAACAATGTACAGTAAATGTCTTGTCTTCACATACTTTCAATTTATGAACAACCCTTCCTATCCATATGTTGCATTTAATCATTCATATACTCATTACTTAAACATTTAATCATTCATATACTCATTACTTAAACATTTAATCATTCATATACTCATTACTTAAACATTTAATCATTCATATACTCATTACTTAAACATTTAATCATTCATATACTCATTACTTAAACATTTAATCATTCATATATTCATTACTTAAACATTTAATCATTCATATACTCATTACTTAAACATTTAATCATTCATATACTCATTACTTAAACATTTAATCATTCATATACTCATTACTTAAACATTTAATCATTCATATACTCATTACTTAAACAAATATTTTCCTCTTCTAATGTATATCCTTCATATACCAAAATAAATTCTCCATCCTTTATTCCTAGTTTTTCCCCTCCTTATTTCGATTATTGCAGCTAACAGTTTTGTTTTCCATCCTCCCTCAATCTCTATCGGCCGCTTCATAAGTGGAAATTAAACGGGTTCCCTCACCCACTCCCTTTGTAACGAATTCACTAACTCACTCTCACTCTCTCTCTCTCTCTTCTTTTCTATCCTTTCCTTCAACTTTCCTTTTCTATCGGGTATATATGCCATCTCTACTAGAATTAAGTTCTGACTACCGGTACCTCGTTTGGATCGTAAGATCTGTGTGGCCAGTATAGTTATGTAAATCTCTCTCTCTCGCTCTCACACACACACACACACACACACACACACACACACACACACACAGTATCAGTTTTGTGTACGCCTCTCCAACCCGGGTTTATTGAAACTGTAAACACACGGTAGCCTACGGGTTGCACTCCGGCACAAAGAGATGCTACGTCAACTTTTAATCGACAATTTCAAACTAGCAACATTCTCAGAATATTTTTGTACTGGTATAGGTAACTGGACTAGAGATAAAATATAATAAATACGTGACCGAATCCTTATAAAATTGTGTTAAAATGAACTCCAATAAGTAGACAGAATTAATAAAAACAAAACAAAAACATTTGAGGAGGAGCACGTATACTGGAAACGTTTATTGACAAGTTGAGAGAAAAAATTCTTGTGTGATACTTGCTTTAATATGCACACTAGTACGGACTTTATATCGTACTATTAGAGATAATAAGCCGGGTTTTTGTTCCTTTCTGGATCTGATGGCTGGTGTCGTTGAAGATTGTTGAAGATTGTTGGAGATGATACAACTCCACTGTATTAAGGCCCTAAAATGTCTACGCAGAATAATATTTATTTCACATATACATTTTCATCAGTGTATATTATATTTATTGTAAGTAAACAATACATCAGCAAGCCTGTCGATTTTAATATTTTTTGCAAATGGGAAGCCCTCGCAAAAACATGGGTAACAAAATATCAACTAGGATTTATTATATCCAATACAACAATGTATTTATTTTTGAACCAGATAATTTATTTTGCTTGTAAATGATTCCTCTCTTTATCTCAGTCTAAAAACTCTAGATCATCGACCCTGACTCAACATGGGACTTCCTTCTTGCTGAGGCTAAGTCAGTTTTTTAGTGCGTGAAGGAGAGACGGAAAGCAAGGATATCACGCACATATCACAGAGAGAGAGAGAGAGAGAGAGAGAGAGAGAGAGAGAGAGAGAGAGAGAGAGAGAGAGAGAGAGAGAGAGAGAGAGAGAATAGTTTGTTGTTGTTGTTGTTTTTGTTGTTTTTGAGAAAAACAAATAAAAAACGATAGTACCAATATCATATCCTTGTCAGTCCTTTCAAACAACCAAACAAACAATCAAACACACACACAAACAAACACACACACACACACAGACACACACAGCAACATTCCTTGATGTAATTAACCAAACTCCGCAACAAACGTCAAACACAAATATCCTCGTCGTAGCTTTTTACTTTAAAATACCATTGAACCTTGCAATTATGCTAATGAACATATCTCTCTCTCTCTCTCTCTCTCTCTCTCTCTCATTCACACACACTGATTAGAGCGAAGATATATATATATTGTATATATACATATACTGTATATATACAGTATATATATATATATATATATATATATATATATATATATATATATATATATATATATATATATATATATATATATATATACAGTATATACCGGTATATATATATATATATATAAACAGAGAGAGAGAGAGAGAGAGAGAGAGAGAGCGAGAGAGAGAGATACATAAGCGGAAACTGGTTAGGAATATTGAATACAACATCAATTATTTATAAATTATGGGCGTCAAGTGAAAAAATTGAACACAGGAGCGAATTAAACAGGAGGAACATTCGAGGGGACAGTATACAACCAAAGGTAACACTTCTGAGAGGAGAGAGACAGAGACAGTGAGAGACAGCAACCAGACAGAAACAAAAAGATATATTGACACGAAATATAAACATGAACAAACAAACAAATAGACAGAGGATAAATAAGACAGGGACAAAATAAACAGTAGATATATTCCGCAATAGTAAACACTGAGAAATTGACAGGCAGAAAGAGAGACAAT
Organism: Paralithodes platypus; assembly: GCA_032716605.1. NCBI lineage: Eukaryota > Metazoa > Arthropoda > Malacostraca > Decapoda > Lithodidae > Paralithodes > Paralithodes platypus. The sequence goes on along the minus strand of CM064485.1, from coordinate 5,321,183 downwards.
AACAGACAGCATGCAGACAGGCAGGCACCACACAGCCCTTAAAGGAATGGTAACGGAGACAGCGGCAGAGAAATATGCGGAGAAATTGAAGATAAAATACCAAGGAAAGGAAAAGGAAAATATACAGATAAATAAACGGAAGAGGGAGGAGAAAAAGACAAATAGCTAGTTATACAGACAGACAGAGAAGGGGAAACAAGATAGACAGATACACATACAGACATAGATATGGATGAATAGATAAAGACAGAACGAGGAAAGGAAAAATGTACGTATAACACACACACTCGCTCTCTCTCACTCTCTCCCTATTTGTCAGCCCCAATTCTAAGCACGCAGTAGTAAGACAATGCACCAGGGAGTCCTGACTTGGCCTTGTTAAGAATCAATTTCAACTGCATAACCAGTCTGATCCACTCATACCAGCCACGTACGTACACACACACACACACGCGAGTATGCATTGGTGTGTTTATCGTTAAAATAGCAAATCATGCTAGCTTACGAATAGTTTTTCGTGTTTTAAACCTAATAAAAACATTCAGATCAAACTTAACCTAATCTAACCTATCTAACCAAATAAATCTAAAATGCACTATTTCTAAGTGTTCTAAAAATGCGTGTACACTGAACTTTCAGCTCAAACTACAATTACACTGAAACCTACAAATATCGTGAACATTTCTACTCGTGAAACCATGCATTGTTTGTGTGTACGCAAGCACACACGCAGACTAGACACACACACACACACACACACACACACACACACACACACACACACACACACACACACACACACACACACACACACACACACACACACACACACACACACACACACACACACACACACACACACACACACACACACACACACACACACACACACACACACACACAACCAAGGTTGACACACACAAGAAGTGAGCCTGCTCTTTCCTAAACTAACTTGTTCGGGCAATCTAGCCTTATCTAGGTAAACATTAGACAACCTTCAGATGACTCTTAATTCAGATAGCCTACAGTATATTAAAGTATTATATTGCAGTAGCTCTATTTGTGTTTTGTCTACAAGTATGACATGTTAAACTATAGTATATTTATCTTAACCCTTTCTGTACCGGTGACGTCTTATTTGTTTGATTTCACTTACATTTAGACAACTTTATGAAGCTTAGGACAGATATATGGTAGCTAACAGGATTAATTGAGATAGTATGTAGCCTTGTAATTGGTAGACGTCCTTACTGAGCTGAATAAAATCGTCTAACAGTCGCCAGAATATAATGAAAAGGATGTCGCTGGTACAGAAGGGGTTAACCTGGAGAGGAATGATCATGTTCTTTTCGATCTTGACCTGCAACACCAGTTAAGGGGAGATTTCCACTTGAGGGATTTTTTTCTGGACCCCTTTCTCCCTCATATTTAGCCCCATTGGTTTTGAGATTTTAAGACCTTCGCCGTAGTAGTTTGGATATTTTAAGACATTTTGCCCCATTTCTGTCAATTTTAAGACCTTTCGTGCCGTTAAGGTGTCGATTTTTTCCTGGCGAGCGATAGCGAGCCTGTAATTTAAGAGCAACCGGCCTCCGGCCGGGAAATTTTTCTACCGAAAATTTTTCAAATTTATCTTGAAAGGGGGTCTAGGGGGTGTAATTTTAAGCTTGATGAAAAAGTAGGGAACAAACTAAATACCTCCCCTTAAGTAAAGATATGTGCTACTAATAATTACGAAACGATATTGAAACGAAGATAAGATATACTATTTTTGTCTACAGTCTTCTGAGTTAAGTACAAATATGCAGCAATAATTATTAATATGATAAGAGATACATAATTGTGTCTACTTTATCTATTGTATTCAAATATCAACAAATCAACATTAAAGATGGGACAATTTAATACCTACAAAATGATATAGAGCATAGTGCCTCAATCTGAGTAAGTCACTCTCACAAACCTGCTAAATTGTCTATAAAATTATCGTAGACTGCATTATAAGCTAACCATGTAGAATTGAATTCGCCTTAGGAGAAATAATGTAGCAATATATATCGCTAACACCCCCCCAAGCCTAACATTTTCCGGTAATATTATCATTATATATCCTATATATAATATGCTAACTATGTAAACATGAGCTTCGGTTCCAAGGTATATGAAGGGGGGATGGGCGTATTTATTTGCTCGTTTATTTATCTTTCTATTTTTTGTTTTAGTTTCCTCCCTAGGCCTCCATCAAGCTTAGACCCTCCGCAAGACCCTCCTGCAAGATAAATTTTTACATTTTTCGATAGAAATATGTTCCTCTTAAATTACAGGCTCGCTATCGCTCGCCAGGAATAAATCGACACCTAAATTAAATGGAAAGTCTTTATCTTGACAAAGAAATGGGGTGAAAGATCAAACGATTTCCAAACTAAAGGGCCGAACGTCTTAAAATCTGAAAACTAATGGGGTTTAAAATGAAAACTAGAATGGGGACCTGAAAATCAATCATCTCCCCTTAACCCCTTCAGCATGATGACGCCTTTTTGGTTAAAAATTAACGATTTTATGCAGTTCAAGAAGGACCTATGTTATTTAGAAGGTTTATTGAGATCGTATTTACCTCTTTGAGTCCTAGAGGTAGATTAGAAGCTACAGAAAATCGTCTATTGATAACCAGATTATGAGGAAAACTACGCCATCGTGCTAAGGGGGTTAATGACCATTCTAGTATATATACACTTATACAGTATATATATATATATATATATATATATATATATATATATATATATATATATATCTTTAATACATACGAGGTTGAAAGAAATGGCAATTTCTGCGTTGGAAATTTTATTATTCAAAGCTTCCAGGTCTCTGATGAGTTTTCGCTGGGTGGCAGGAAGTAGATGAAAGAGATGAGCAAAATTCATGGTGGTACAGGGTTACATAAATGTACATGATGATACAGGATATACGACGCGTTTCACTGGACAACCAGCATTATCAAGTAAGGGTAGAATGATATAAAAGGTAAACAGGAAGAGTATATATAGAGGGTGGAGGATCAGAGGAGGCGAAAATCAGGGGGCAAAAGTCTCCTATTGGTGGAGGGGTATTCTAGGAGTGCAAAAGGGGGAACCCCTTCATGCAGGCGCACTGGATGCAGGATGGTGTTGGTCGGTTGGCGGGGTCAAAGCTGATTGGCTGCGTGTCGAGGGGCGTGGCCTAAGTTGCGTGGTACGTGTGGCGCCGGCAGAAGACGAAGCTGAAGGTGGTAGCGCGGGGGGCTGCGTCAAGGGCACGGGGGGGGGAGGGGGAAGGGGCGAGGGGGGGCATTAGGTCCTGTAGGGTAGTGCCTTTTAGCAGAAGGAAGGATCTGAAGGTCCAGAGTTTGGTTGTTGATGTTAGGATGTAAGGCTTGGATATATAACGCTTCGAGTATAGGTAATCTCCTTGGGTCACTTTCTTTATCGAGTATGGTGGTGTGTTTCTCTAACTCGTTGCGTGTGAGGTGGGAGTGGTTGGGGGTGAGATAGTGGTCTTTGATGGCTCCAGCCTGAAGGTGAAGAGTTAACCGACGTGAAAGACAAGTCTGCGTCATGCCAATATAGGAATGAGGTCCACAGTCCTCATAATTACAGGTATGTTGGTAAATGACGTGATCGTCGGTCATCGGGCTCTTTATCTTGGTGGAAGCTGGTTTGTTGCGGAGAACGAGGTTGGAGGTCTTGGGGGATTTGTAATAAATTATTAATTTGATTTTGTTTTCCGGGTTGGTTGGGTGGACATGCTTGGAGATTATTTCTTTTAAGACGGCCTCGTATTTTTGTTTTCCACCAATAGGAAACTTTTGCCCCCTGATTTTCGCATCCTCTGATCCTCCACCCTCTATATATACCCTTCCTGTTTACCTTTTATATCATTCTACCCTTACTTGATAATGCTGGTTGTCCAGTGAAACGCGTCGTATATCCTGTATCATCATGTACATTTATGTAACCCTGTACCACCATGAATTTTGCTCATCTCATTCATCTACTTCCTGCCACCCAGCGAAAACTCATCAGAGACCTGGAAACTTTGAATAATAAAATTTCCAACGCAGAAATTGCCATTTCTTTCAACCTCGTATGTATTAAAGAAAAAAAAATATATATATATATATACCGGTATATATATATACAGTATATATATATATATATATATATATATATATATATATATATATATATATATATATATATATATATATATATATATATATATATATATATATATATATATCCTATTACTTGCATTTGTTTAATAAAATGCTCTCCAAACTCAAAAGACAAGTAAGGATGTTTATTGGCCCTAACCAGTTTAGCTGAGCAATATATGATCCTCTGAATATTTTATGGCCACTAGCACAAGGCCGTCAACCTCCCAGGTGTTTACCAAAGTGGTGTTGAGGTTTGTTTGTGCCTGTTAACCCCTTCAGTACCAGGGACGTCCTTTTTCATCTAATCTGGTAACTATTAGACGATTATATTCAGCTTAGGAAGGACCTCTAGCAATAATAAGGCTTCAACTATCTCAACCAACCTTTTTAACTACGGTAACACAGATCCTTCCCGAGCTGCATAATATCGTCTAAATATAGTTAGAATAAAATATAACACACGTCGCTGGTACTCAACGGGTTAACCCTTTCACCACGATTATAACCACCCAGAACAAGGGGCGACGCGCTCCTCGGTGCCTCTAGAAGCGTGGCGAAGTCTACCATAGGTAGGTAGGTCACGATGACATACTATTTAACTTAATTTTGGCTATCATTGGACGATTATTGTTAGCTTATAATCTACCTACCTATAATACTCAAAGGGGTCAATACGATCTCAATAAACCCCCTGAATAATAATCTTAAACTGCCTAAACATCGTCTAACTTTAGCCAGAATAAAAGGAAGAAACACCTAGAATCTTGAAAGGGTCAACCCTTTCTGTACCGTCGACATCCTGTTTTATTCTATTTTGGCTACTAATCTATTTTATTCAGTTTAAGAAGGATCTCTACCAATTATATGGCTTCGAACTATCAACTACACAAATCCTTCCTAAGCTTCATAAAATCGTCTAAATATAGCAAGAACAAATTATAACAGACGCCGCTGGTACAGAAAGGGTTAGGTCAAAAGGGTCCAACAAACTATCGTGTTAAGCCGGAGCAGCCAAAGTTGGACCCAAGTTAACAAGAGCGATACAAGCACCGCACAAACTATTACTTCCCAACTCATTTAAGAGAGGAAGTGAGCAACATCAGTCAGGTAGTCCGAGTATAAAGCTTTTAAAGACAAGGTGAGGGAGCTTAGTTAAGATTAAATTGTAGAAGTAAATGTGATGATTACATTAATCATTGTGAAGGCTATAATAATATTGTGGTGTGATGCTTGAATATAAAATAGTGGTGGTGGTGTGATGCTTGAATATAAAATAGTGGTGGTGTGATGATTGCATAAATATTGAGATGAGTGTGATGAATACATACATTATTGTGGAGAAAAATGTGATGATTACGGTACATAAATATTTGTGGGGATAAGTGTGATGATTATATAAATAATTGTGGAGACAAATGTGATGATTACATAAATAATTGTGTAAGCATGATGATTACATTAACTACCGGTACCATAATATATACAGCTGATAAAGAACCTATGACTATTAGGCAGCCTCTTCAGTCTTTTTAATCAGGTGCAAATTTACATTAGTGAGAAGCTTCGAGAATGAAATTTCAGATTTAGAGTTGCAAGGAATAAACACATAATAAAGTTTGCAGGTACAATATTAGCATCGATTTTTGGTCTGAGTTTTAAATAGTCTTTTGTTTGACAGCCTGGGACTAAACAGCAACAAAACACAGTAGAATTGGGCATCATACGACCATCGAGCGGGATAAAAGAAAAATGCAGTAGAGAGGAAAAATTGCACACTATTGATATCAACACTACCTAGAAGCGAAGTAAAAAGCTAAGGGAAAAAATACACAAACACACACACACACACTATTGAAATCAACAATACCTACAAACGAGGAAAAATCGAAAAGGAAAAAATATTCAATACAATACCTAGGCTACAAGCAAAGTAATGAAAAAAAAAGAGAAAAAATAAACGCAACCATACAAAAATAAACACTAAACTAGACGCAACGTAACAAATGAAGACAGGAAAAATGCACACTATTGAAATCAACAATACCTAGAAGCAAAGTAAAACAAATATAGGAGGGAAAAACAAACAATTAAATACCAAACAACCCCAAGTAATTGAGAGAGGGGTCGATAATACAAGATAAAAAAAAAATAAAAAAAATGTTTATCCACCGGTTGACTAGTGGATGAAGAGAGAGAGAGAGAGAGAGAGAGAGAGAGAGAGAGAGAGAGAGAGAGAGAGAGAGAGAGAGAGAGAGAGAGAGAGAGAGAGAGAGAGAGAGAGAGAGAGAATGAGTGTGAGTGTGTGTTTGTGCTTAAGGGTGGTGGTATACAAACGCCCGATGCATGAAGGAAATTGGATATGTTGTGAGACGTCCATGCAAGTATTGGTTACCGTGGAGAGAGAGGGAGGGGTATGAGTATGTTGGTGAATGGTGTGTGTGTGTGTGTGTGTGTGTTACTCAGTGTGTTGTGTGTGGGGAATCCACGCAATGCGAGCTAAGCTCATTATTATAGCGCCTCCTTAACTGGGAATGTATTGCGTGAAATGCATGTTAAGTGTTTTATGTACTGTTGGAATGGCTGTGGATGTGTGTGTAGTCTGTAGTTTAGCCAATTGGCGACATCGGAAACGAAGGCTTAGGGTGGATCTGTATGGTACCATTCTCACTATAGACGGTACCGTCTCGCCCGAAGGCTTAGGTAGCCATCAGCTTAGGTGAACCATATGATACCCATCTCGCCTTGTACCATTTTTGCCAACCCCAGATGGGACGTCACAACGTCGTCCACTTATTCCAGGTACCTATTTACAGCTAGGTGAACTGAGGCTAACACATGAAAGGAGACATGCCCAATTTGTCTCCGCCCGGCCGGGGATTGAACCCCCGACCCCTCGTGTGTGAGACGAGAGCTCTACCTACTAGGCTACGGGCTGTGTGTGTGTGTGTGTGTGTGTGTGTGTGTGTGTGTGTGTGTGTGTGTGTGTGTGTGTGTGTGTGTTGTGTTGTGTTGAGTGTTGTGTTGTATTGTGGTTTGTGTTGTGTTGTATGGTGTTGTGTTGGATAGAGACGTCAATGCAAGTATTGGTTACCGTGGAGAGAGGGGAGAGAGGGAGTATGTTGGTGAATGGTGTGTGTTGTGTTGTGTATTGTTGTGTTTGTTTTATTGTGTTGAATGCTGCTGAGAGAGACGGTGTTATTTTAGTGAATGATGTGTGTTGTGCTGTAGCCTATACACTGTTTAATCATAGTTTTCTTATGTTAATCATACTAATAAAAAGTAAAGTCTTCTCTGGATGCAGTATTAAGTTATTCAGTTAATGTAACTGAGAACCAGCCCCCCCACACACCACAATTGAAGAAGCATAATATGGACAGGGCGGATCCCTCATACATGCAAACTGGAAATACAAGGACGAAAAAACAAATCAGATAACACGTATCTAACCCGGAGAAGAAATATGCAATGTAAACACGCACATGTACGCTGAACACATGCGCACATATATATATACACGTATACAGAAGCACAACACACGGACATAATTACACAAGACATACACGCATATAAAACGAGCACACACACATACTTTATAAACGCACGGTCAAAGTACATAAAACATACCGGTACATTCACACAGGTATATGTAAATAAAAAACAACAAAAAACAACACAACATTCGATACACATTCAAGAGAAATTACACACACACACACACACACACACACACACACACACACACACACACACACATACGATACATATTTAACAGAAATCCAACACACACAACCCCATCACCCAAAAAAGCATCCCTTCCCAACCCCAGACCCAAATCCCCCTCAATAACATTTCACTGTATGCACCTCTCCCGCTAATTTATCCTCTCTCTCTCTCTGTCTCTGTCTCTGTCTCTCTCTCTCTCTCTCTCTCTCTCTCTCTCTCTCTCTCTTTCAACCCGACAGACCCAAATCCCCTTCAATAACCGGTTGGCATAACAGGCCGGCCGGAGTATCAGGTGCTATCACAGGATCAGAGTGGTGGGTTCGTGACACAGAGATCCACGCCTCGGGAGGCAAGGAGGGTGAAAGTGATGGGTGGCCGCCCACCCTGCGCCCACATCCTACATGGGCGTGCGAGGAGGGAGTACAGGATATCCCATAAGTATACAACAACAAGATCTAGAGAGTAGATCTTGTCAAAAACTATCATGAGCTGCGATCACGAAACCCAAGTCGCTCATATGTTTGCCAAATTTGTGTTTTCAGTTTTCTTCCACTCAACAATATATATATATATATATATATATATATATATATATATATATATATATATATATATATTATACTGTATATGTGAGTGAGGGATACAAAAGGCAGAACTGCCTGTGACGAGTGCCTCCCCCAGAACTGAAAAAAGGACAGGGCCACAAATAGTCACTCTTTCGTTACAGACAACTTTGCCTCTCGTGTCCTTCTTACACATAGAAATAATGAGTTCTATATGTGATCATATGCACAATAATGGAAATCTGGACAAATATTTACAGACGGCTTTGCCTTGTGTCTACTTTTATAACGAAAATGATGGAAATCCCTATGGAAGGAGAAGAGATGGGTGGGGGGTTGTGTGGAAAACAAAATAAAAAATAAATAAAATGGAAAAATAATGTGAATAATTAAACATAAAATACCGATAATCAACTGTCTTCTGGGCGAAATGGCTAATTGGTGGTTAAAATGACCATAATCCATTTGCATCACAATCTAGCGATTAATCATACACTCCCATCACTACAGTACCTACATTTGTTCTCCCACCACACAATTATCACCACTAGTTCTTACACCACTGAAACTATAAATAATGTTTCTGTTCGGGCTCTGTCTCGAGTCGGCCACCCCCAGCTACGGGTTTTGTGCCTGAGTAATATAATAGTTATTACACCACACACTCCACCCTGCACCACCACCACACTTTGTTCGTATCTTACACACACACACACACAACTTTATAGCCCACGTTGATTTATGGCGCAATACCGATGTTGCAAATCGATTCACTCCCTGCTGTATCTCATTGAATTAAGTAGGCAAGTACTTTACTAATTGTACCTTTATTTTATTATCCATACATCCTCATGTTACGTAATTATTTTACATAGTGACTTAAATTGGAAGAAGTTCGAAATATTTTTGAACTGTGAAGATTAAATAATAATAATAAATAATAATATATAATAATAATAATAATATGACAGCGGATACGTAAACATAATTGGTAAGAAACGGAATCCATAATGCATGACCTGTTACCGTATTTTGTTAACATTATCTGTATTAATGTATAAATAAGAATATATATTGATGCACCTGTAGTCATATATACCAGTAGCAAATTAATGATCCAGAACAACAACAAGTTGAATTTATGGGAAGTATTATCGCGCTAGGGAATTTATTACAACTAAAATTTATGAAGATTAACAGTGTGCTTGAAAATTTATGAACCGTCACTATACACACACACACACACACACACACACACACAAACACACACACACACACACACACCTAACAAAGGTGTGAAGAGGTACAGAGACACTATAGACATGGAATATATGGTAAAAAGGACAGAGTACCGGTAAGCCAGAAACAAAACTTATATTGTACGTGTGACGATCGCGAAAGTACAGGTGTGTATTAAGAGTTATCTATAGGAAGTGTAGCGATATTTACACCATCTTCGTTACAGTAGATGTCTTAAGTCATAAAATAATTAGCCTATGCCCTTTTAACAATTGGTATGGAGCTAAAAAATATTACGTGAATAATTGTGAAAGCCATAATTGTATTTAGTGATTTATATTATTTGACAAGCCTGCTGGGAGTGGAAGACAGATAGAGACTGGTAAACATCTAATACGTAACTATATTATGGTTTATTAATTAAATAATAGGAACAAATGCACTATAGTTGAAGGCATAGAGGGATACTACAATAGCTATTACGGAACACGAATGAGGGGAGTTCAACAAATGCAACACTGGATGACAGAGGGGTGTCCAACAATAGCAACACTGGATGATAGACAGAATAGAACGCAAAATATGGCACAAAAACAATCGTGTTTCATGCCACACACATAGGTCTACAACATGGCGGCCATCTAAACCCAAACTATTTATGACCCCCGATGTTATAATCTCCAATGATCGCTATGGCTCCCGCCGCCCTTCCAGACCCGATCGCCAAGAGCGGAATAAATGTTTGTTAAGTAGCGCATTACGTAACAACCGGTCCTGTCCTGAAGTGGCCACCAACGATACAATATATATAAACTCAGGCAAGGTTACCACATCAAGTCTGCTAGATAGTACGGTAAGTAAATGCCGAAAATAGCTAGAATAACGACACAATCTCTACGAAATTTCTCTAAAACGGCTCAAATCTACAGAATATCGCTAGAATTCATGTAGGCCTAGCTAGATGTAAAAATGTGTCTCTAGATCGAATTAAATCCTTCTAGATCTAGCGTGAAAGTAGCTAAATTGGCAACACTAAATATTTATACAGTACTATCTAGCTCACCCGGCCAGTTACCTCACACCTGTCATCGAAGTAGGAAGGTGGGGATATGGGAGACGAGGAAAGATTGGAGAAGGCATAAGAGATTGGTGAAAGGAGTAGAAATGGAAGGGTATGGGGCAAGAGAGAGAACAAGAGAATGGGGTTAGAAGAGATATGGGAGAGCGGAAAGAGAAATATAGATGATTGTTGAGAAAGAGATAATAGGAGTTAATAACTGATAAAGTTGTTGTTGTTGCTGTTCCCCAGGCTGCCTGGCCGAACAGCCCCAAGGCTCCGAGCAAGGCCAAGGCCATAACCGAGTGCCCCCACAGAACCCTCCCTGCCTACCACAATAAAGCCTGGGTGACCGAAGCCACTCCAAGGCGGGGAGTTGAGGAGGGTGCGGAAACGCCCGGGAAACCAAAGCCCCACCCAGGGCCCTGTGTCCCTTAGCAATTATGAAGAGAAAGTTGAGGGGCAAAGGAAAAATGTGACGCTTTGGCTTCCAATCTGCCAACTTCTAGGTTGGCAGATTGGCAGGTCAATCCACGGAAGAGACGCCGTCACTTGAGATCTAGAAAATATATAAGTAAAAGGAACAGTCAGAGTAAGCTATGGGTATGGCAGAGATCGCTAAACTCTCACTCTGATAGACCAGCCCATCACCACTAACTGATAAAGTAAATAGAGACGCTAAGGGGGCGGTGTTACCTCACTGTTTACAGCCTATCCCAGTAATTAATTATCGTTAAATACAATAATAAGCATTAATCCATCTTAGCCTTTACTAAAACTATACAAAATTACTCGATAGATGCATTTAGGCGGTTAGAGACATGTTTTAATTTTGAAACGCACACAATGAATAAACATTTATCAGACGACCTTGCTGCTCAGACGAGGCAAAAAATGGTACATAAACACTGGAGGATAATCTCTCTCTCTGTCTCTTTTTTTCTATCCTTTCCTTCAACTTTCCTTTTCTATCGGATACCGGTATGCCATCTCTACTAGAATTAAGTCCTGACCACTTCGTTTGGATCGCAAGGTCTGTGTGGCCAGTGTATCTATGTAAATCTTTCTCTCTCAATACACACAAATACACACACATGAATTCACATAAACACAAAACACAGGCATAGCACAACATTAACGAAGAAGCGGACACACACACACACACACACACACACACACACACACACACACACACACACACACACACACACACACACACCGTTACTGTTGGGGGGTGAGGTGAGAGAAGGGCATCCTTACAAGGCGATAGACAAGCAATATATACAAGGCTGGCGAGGGAGAACTGACCCCCCGCCCCCCTTCCTCCCTTACACACACACACACACACACACACACACACACACACACACACACACACACACACCCTTAATCACCCAGAACCCCAATAACTCAACCTCACCCTTCACATTCCAGTTATCACCCTGTACACCCCTTAATACATCACCCTAACCCTATAATTTATCCTTTAGCTCTCAATATAGCCTTGATCTCATACCTTATCGTAGAGCTACCTAAAGAAACAGAATAAAGAGAGTAACATTAATTTCCTATGGTTTTCAATATGCAGTGGATACAATTAAAATACACAACGATCATAACCTATTACAACTACACGGTTCCGTATACAGTATATATTGAAAACTATGACCAAATTACTGTATAGGCTATATATATTAAAGACACTGAAATTAGTGGATAGGAATCAAGAAATATATAAAAATTAATTGGTAGACATTTTCATATCAGCCTATTTTAATATTTTTGAAATATCTAATAAGGTATCAATATTGAGAACATGAATCAACATACTGAAATAACGTTCATAGTAAAGACCCGACAGTTTTCACCTTTCTTTGAATACCAGACATAATTATGTCTCCACCGATCAAATAACGAAAATATACTCCGACAACAATCTTGCCATGATAAATCACATGTCTCAAAATGGGCTTGAGCATATGAGCTGTAAGTGTCCACACCTATTCCCTAGCTGACTCTTCCCCAATTGGTAGAAGTATGAATTCGATTACTGTAGTCTTTATTGAGTTACAGAGGTCAAGAGTTAGGATTTCTAGCCTACCTATAATGAACAGGATATTTAATTGTTATTTAATACACAAGGTTAAAGTCATACATTACAGTTCTCTCTCCCATCAACCCATCCATCCATGGCTGCCACCTCCACCACTCACCTGGAATAAACAATCAATAATTAAACAATGATAATATGAGGAAGAATAATATCAATCAACAACGAAGCAAGAACAATATTTGGAAGACAAAAATTATTACAATATATATATATATATACAGTACGGTATATATATATATATATATATATATATATATATATATATATATCGAAAACGTATCAGCAAACAAGCAAGATAAAAGTAAGTTGGAGCTATAGACATCGATATACAGTATAGCAGAATTATCATTTAAAATATGATTGTAGTGCATATTGAGTTACATAAAATATGATTGTAGTGCATATTGAGTTACATAAAATCCTACACTAACCTTCTATCCATCAAACACACACAACATTATTGTATTTCTGCTAAATATCAATGTTGAAGGCTCCAACTTCCTTATAACCCTAAAATCGCAAGTGATCAATCTAACAACAAACACCAGCATGTTAACCGAAGCATATACAAACATGATATAACCATCTGCGCTAATGCTTAAATAAATGATGAGGGAAGGGGGGCTCGGGGGAGGGGGGGGGGGGGTTTACTGGTACCGTACCCCCCCCCCCCCCCCCAGGCCAAACCAGCACACCAGGCCCTCTGCAAGGTCAGTGTGTCTGTGTGTCTGTGTCAGCGCTTGCGTGCTAGTGCCTATAAGGGGGTGTTAATGTGTATTAGTGCATCGTATCTAGCGTGCGAGTGAGTGTGTGTCTTAATGTGTATATGTGTGTGTGTGTGTGTGTGTGTGTGTGTGTGTGTGTGTGTGTGTGTGTGTGTGTGTGTGTGTGTGTGTGTTTACAGACACAATCATACACGCACGCACACACTTACAAAAACGCTAATATATATGAATTAAATATAATACTGACCTTTACACTATATTATTATGGTACCCATATAATTAGCTAAGAGAGAACGAGAGAGAGTGAGAGTGAGAGTGAGTAAGAGTGAGCGTGAGTGGAGAATAGTGAGCGTGAGTGAGAATAGTGAGCGTGAGTGAGTGAGAGTGAGTGAGAGAATGAGTGAGTGATATGTAGGTAGGTATAGTGAGTGAGAGAATGAGTGAGTGAGAATGAGTGAGTGAGTGAGAGTGAGTGAGTGAGAGAGAGAGAGACGATACGAAAACAACAAATATTTACAGTAGGCCTATACAGTATATACTCTATATATATATTTCCGAAAACTATAGCCAAAACCTGAATGCATCTATAAATATCGGAAATATCGGGAAGGCAACCACATGAATACCGATCCCCAAATATGGAAGACAGCGCAGGAAAAACACAGTATATAGGAAAACATATAGGAAAAAAATATATATATATATAAATTAAAGTGGCTGATTGGGTTTGGTGTACAGTCGACCACATAAAGCCGGTATCACAAGTGTATCGGCTACATGTATCGGAGTCTTGAATCCGCTACAAGTTATATTATTTTGATCGCTTTTGGAATGATCCTAAATTGAACTGTACACGATAAAGAGCTCAAATATACAAACAAAAGTACAGTCATAATGAAGTAGATAATTGTCAGATAATACACTCGATTTGAACTACTTTTGATTCGGATACTGTTATTTATTCTGTCATTATATTTATGGAAGTAAATTATAGAGCTAGGAACACGAGTGTAGTTTATTAACACAACAGTATATTAACCAGATATAAATGTTGTTAGATAGCAGTTAAATTGTCTAGTAATTCAATGTATCTGTCTGGTAATATACAGTATAGATAGATAAGAGTTACCAGATAAGTCAATAGTTAACAGTTATACACTCAAAGTCCTTTAATTTAACCCTTTCAGTACGGGTGAAGTTATTTTTCTTTATATTCTGGCTATCATTAAACGATTTCACACAATTTCAGAACGGTTTATGATAGTCAACGAAATAATGGAGCTATAATACACCCCTCTGATTACTAGACCTACTTCCTAAGCAGCATAAAATCGTCTAATAATAGTCAGAATATAAGGAATAATGTCGTTACCCGTACCGGCAGCTGATTCTCCGACACTACATAAGATCTGGTACCGGTACAATAGAATTTGTGGATCCTCTATGCTAATCTTTATGCAATTATAACTATCTGGATTTATCTTTGAGTAGAACTTGCTTTTTCAATAAATAGTACCGGTATATATTGTTTTGTAGTTGATGTGTAGAACATTATAGTCATTAATTCGTTTCCAGAGATATACTTCCATAAATAGATATAAGAAGTCTACGTATATTTATTCAGTGGGATAGAGACTAGGGTATCCGAGTGTACTTTGTTGGTATATCAAAATAAAGTAATTGATAGTTTTATTGCCCTACCTCAAAAGAAACTGACTGCAATAACATTTTTGGAGGCGCCTGTACAATCGCCACCCAGCCTGCACATTCCTACACGTTCGTCTCTCATAATAATTATAAACCTGCAGTCATTAATTTATATAAATAATCTGCCTCTATTCCTTTGTGTGTGTGTGTGTGTGTGTGTGTGTGTGTGTGTGTGTGTGTGTGTGTGTTACATGAAACTTTATAATTTTGTCTATTTTATCGCTTCCAAAGACTCCGTAAGAACTGTAACGTACTCTAACCTTGTGTATTCAATAACAATGAAATACCCTGTTCGTTGTAGGTAGGCCAGAAATCTTGATTCTTAACCTCTGTAACTTGAAAAGGACTCTAGTAATCGAGTTCATTTTTCTTTCAATAGGGAAGAGTCAACTAGAAAATAGGTGTGGAAATTTATGGCACATTTGCTCCAGTAATTTTTGAGTTACAGAGTGTAGAGGTCACGATTTTTGGCCTACCGGGTACCGGTATCTATAATGAACTGAGCATATAAATATATAATATATATAATGGAATTCGTCTAATAACTTGTTTAGATTATCCTTCGCTTGACATAAAGCGATTTTTCCGTCACTTTGTACGGGCAATTGTGGTCTGACAGCTTCAAAATGTAAGTTTTATACAAATTAAACTACTGAACCTAATCTACCTTCGATCTAGTTTCATAATATGCTAAAGAGCCTCAAAATAGTACGGACAAAATTTGCTCTGACTCGGCTAATCTAAAAATTCCATCAGCCTCTATTTATATATATTCTTTGGTAGAGTTTTTGTTCAACAATCTCGTATTTTGAATTGTTTTTGTTTCTCAGTTTTATTTTCTTTTCAGGGAAGGTATATTTCAACACTCCCTCTCTCCCTCTCCAGAATTCAATCACCCCCGCTACCGTCCAATCTACATAACCCAGTAAGCTACCCTCTCCCCCTTGCCTTATCTCTCTCTCCCCCCTTCCTTATCTCTCTCTCCCCCTTTCCTTATCTCTCTCTCTCTCTCTCTCTCTCTCTCTCTCTCTCTCTCTCTCTCTCTCTCTCTCTCTCTCTCTCTCTCTCTCTCTCTCTCTCTCTCTCTCTCTCTCTCTCTCTCTCTCTCTCTCTCTCTCTCTCTCTCTCTCTCTCTCTCTCTCTCTCTCCTCGCAAGATATACTGTATATTATTTCTGATCATATAAAATATAATATCCAAAGACCAAACTATATAACTATGTATCAGTACCGGTATACTGTATCATATACTACCTATTGTCAATTATGGGTATGGACATAATTTGAGTGAAAAGAGAAACAAATTCATATTTTGTCACCAACCAACTTTACTTCTAAACTCAATTAATGAAATCAACAAATACATGTGGCACTCCAAGGACTCAAACCTAGGATACTCCACACCGAAATTCCGCGCATTTGTGCATTACGCTATCAAGACAAAACAGAATATTAGACACCAGTGGCGCCAATATGGCGAAGGTTGGCTGATCTTTACTTCTATTACTACTGTGTGTGTGTGTGTGTGTGTGTGTGTGTGTGTGTGTGTGTGTGTGTGTGTGTGTGTGTGTGTGTGTGTGTGTGTGTGTGTTGATGGAATGTGTGATGGGTGCGGCATGGCTGAGGTACGAACACTAGACCTATGGGTTCAAAAGTTGTATATAGTGTGGAAGTCTTGAATATTCAGCATTTTAAGCTCTTCGTCCTATTAATTTTTGCGCGAATTGTTGTTGTAATTTTTAGTCGAGATTGGCTAGACTGATTAACTTACTCAAATTATTTGCATACTATGTCTCTCTCTCTCTCTCTCTCTCTCTCTCTCTCTCTCTCTCTTTACTATAATTTTCTTCCACAATTCTGTATTTGGGATTCTGCTCTCTCATAATTAAGTCCTGACTACTTCACTTGGATCCTAGTTTGTGTAGTCTCTCTCTCTCTCTCTCTCTCTCTCTCTCTCTCTCTCTCCAATATCCCTAAATAGCGGCTTCCACGGCAATAAATAATAATTAAAACAGTTCACCTGTCATCACCCCCCTTCCCCCTCTTTCCCGCAGGCCCTCCCAGCCACCCCTCCCTTTAATAAACCACAATATATAGTTTTGACAATCATCACAGGCTATTCTAGATTTACATTCCTATTTACCCCCTCCCCCCCCCCCCTCACTGTACTCGCAACACGATTTACGAGCATCAAAATATACAGGTAGAACTATATATATAAATATATATATAAATATATATATATATATATGTACACACATTATCAGACATGTATAGAGGAAAAGGTATATAGGCTACTCAAGCTTGTATTAATTTTGAAACATTTATACAAATAACAATAGGCCTAATCATAATCTATACAACACAGACATACCCACTCCACATCCTTTCCTCTCCTCTCCTCTAACACACACACACACACACACACACGAACAAGTTAGTGAGTGACACTGCATGTAGTTTGACAAATAAACACGAGGAAATATTTATATACACTATTATCCGACACCTAAGCATTATTCGTGTATAAGCTACTCAAGCTTGCATAGATTCTGACATTCATCCAAATAACAATAATCATCATTTACATATTACAGACATACCCACCCCTCATCGTTCCCTCTTCTCTCTCGATGACACACACACATACACACAAATATACAGGAGGAACTATTAAAACAAAACTATTACCCGACAGCTAAACAATAAACACACTGACTTTAGCATAATGCACCATAAGCCCGCCATTTAAGGCTAAAGCTACCATAGGGGCCGTGGGGTGATACAACTAAGGTAGGGGAGGGGCTGGGGTAGGTACCGGTAGGCCATAATACCTTATTTGATTTACCTTCCATTCTGGCAAAAAATAGACGATTTCATGCAGGTAAGGACTAATATTAAATGGATGGTTTATTGAGACGATCTTTACCCCTTTGAGTCCTAGAAATATATTATAAACTACATAAATCGTCTAATGGTAACCACGAAACCAGACGAAAACTTACTTCATCGTGTTGAAAGGGTTAAAGGTTTACTAAACTAGAAGAGTGGTAGGTAGCTTACCCCATATTGGTAGCGGTTTACGTGCACGGTACGGGTTTCTTTAGAGGGCTATAATTAACCACTTAAGATATTAGACGGTCTTTAACAGCTATAAATGTTAGTATGTATGTTGTTTTTGTTTGGGCTCTGTCTCGCGTCGGCCACCCCTAGCTATGTATAACCACAAATGATTAACTCCACACAGACAACCAACCTAATACTTCCCCTCTCTAGCAATGGGGCTAAACAGGTATTGATGAGACCACTCTACATGACGATACACATCAAAGAATGGCTACCGTACCCGACACCCGATGGTCCTAACACCTGAAGCATACTCAACCCTTTCAATCAGATTACTCCAATCTACGGGTACTCCTACTCCTACGATTCGGGTTAGCTCAAATATGACACATTATATACTGTATAACTTTGAGGGTTATTTGCGTTAGATGGCATTATACACTCTCTCCCTCAATCAATATTTCCTTCATCCTATGACTTAAACTGTTTTAAACTTCGTGTGTCCAGGCATTTTGATCGCAACGTCCCTTGAATTTGGCTATGTCACTCTTTTGGCTTTGAGGGAGACACTCGTTACAGGCAATCGGCCTTTTGTCTCCTTCATACACATAGATAATAAATGCTAGTCATTAACGCTCTAATGCCTACAGGTCTTTCCTACAAAGCTAAAATCAAACACAAAATCGGAGTCAACTGATTGAGAGGGTTAAAACGCTACGCCCTAAAAACCAGACTACCTTGAAATTAAAAGCTGCGAGCCTTCTGATACGGGAGCGACCTCAGGCTTAAAAAAAAAAAAATAATAATAAAAAAAATAAAAAATAAAACGATAAAAATAAAATAAAAATAAAGTGGGATCCGCCCGAACACCTGCTACTAAGACCGCTCTGACCCAAAAGGAAAGGAAGGAGAGAGAGAGAGAGAGAGAGAGAGAGAGAGAGAGAGAGAGAGAGAGAGAGAGAGAGAGAGAGAGAGAGAGAGAGAGAGAGAGAGAGAGAGAGAGAGAGAGAGAAATTTACATATATACATTGACCACACAGACCTTACGATCCCAGCGAGGTGGTCAGGATTTAATTCTAGTAGAGATAGCTAACCCGAGAGTAAGGGAAAGTGGAAGGAAAGGATAGCAAAAAAGAGAGAGAGAGAGAGAGAGAGAGAGAGAGAGAGAGAGAGAGAGTAAAGAGAGAGAAGCAAAATGAAGGAGCGAGAGTGAGAGAGAGAGAGAAGGGGGTCAAAATCGAGGCAGAGTATCACGACTTAGATATATGATTATAACAGATTTCTGCTCACTTTACCTGACCCTCTTCACATGTTAACCCCTTCAGCAGTGACGCCTTCATACCATGGATTATGGCTAAATATAGACGATGTTATGTAGTTTTAATGTGTGTGTTTGTGACTGTTACTGTGTGCGTGTGTGATTATGTGTGGTGTTAGTTACTGTGTGTGAGTATGTGTGTGTGTGTGTGTGTGTATTACTATGTATGTGTGTGTGTGTGTGTGTGTGTGTGTGTGTCGGCCATTAGCACCTTTATGTTCAGTCTTTGTTTGACTATGCTAATGGGAGGATGAGACCTGCACCTGTCCTACACACACACACACACACACACACACACACACACACACACACACACACACACACACACACACACACACACACACACACACACACACACACACACACACACACACACACACCCATACATACACACTCACACTCTCTCTCTAATGTGTATTCGTATAATATTTCGGAGGAGTAATGATTTCGTTTAATTTCTATGAAATTAATTTACAAAATAATGCGAACAACAGACGAACTAGTCCTAACCCACCACCACATCTATCACTATAAACTTTATCTAAAAATTGTGTATGTATGTATGTACCGGTATGTATGTATGTATAAACTTAGGCACATACCCCATGTGCCCCACATGGCCGACTCCGGACAGCCCGAATAGAAACAAAAATGGAACTACAAATAATAAATACTAAAATGCTGGCATAAGTGGAAAGACTTCAGAATTAATACCTGGTACCGGTACTAATTAATACCTGGTACCGGTACTAATTAATACCTGGTACCGGTACTAATTAATACCTGGTACCGGTACTAATTGAATACCTGGTACCGGTACTAATTGAATCCCTTTGCAACCAATTTCTCTGTACTTAATAAAAACAAAAACAGTGAAACTACTACCGGAATGTCTCTTCGTCACATTAAGACCAAGTTTTCACAATTAACAGAATATTTGGCTAAAACAAACTGTGTAATAACTGGTGCTGAAGGCGTCTGAAAGGGACCAGGCGATCGTTAATTGCAACACGTCACCTGGATAATTACAAAGAAACCTGGATAAAGCGGTTCTGGCTCTTGGAACGTCAATTACAGTAATGGCCGAGAAACCACAATCAAACGGCAATCTCGGTACCGGTACACTCGGATGCCTTAAGCCGGTATCACACGAGCGCCTTTTCCCCCAACATTTATCCTCAACACTGGTCTGGCAGCTCATGAGGTAAATATTTAATATTTGTCTGTTACCTAAATTCATCTATCATCAGTTTAGTTTCCGATACCAGTGCAAAATACTCCAGAAATGTTGCCAAAAATTTTTTTATCATCGAATGTTAACTATAAAAGCTCTCGTCTGATACCGGCTTTAGGGTGGTATTCTTGAACAATTCTTTCCCTTCGCAGCGCCTGATACCGAACGAATATTGAGGGAATGAGCGTTGTTTATAGATATTAGATGGATTAGCACTTCCATTTCTGAAGGCAACGTTATTGTTCAGGTTATTTTGTACACTCGGTCATAAAAGTATCTGCACCCCTACCCAGATAATCTGGTGTGTACAGCTTGGTAGTATAGGTTGTAGGTTGTAGGTCGTAGGTTGTAGGTTGTAGGTCGTAGGTTGTAGGTCGTAGGTAGTAGGTCTTAGGTAGTAGTATAGATGGATATAGCTTTAGGCAGATATGCTAACCCTACCAAGCTGTACACACCAGATAATCAGCGTAGGGGTAAAGATACTTTTTTGACCGAGTGTACATTGACAGCGCTACAAAGGGGAAACAATGATTTAGGAATACCACTCTCATATACCGTAGTCTCTAGCCCACTGATAAATATTCGTGGACTTCACCTATTTCTAATTATGGAAGATTATCTCTGGTAACGAATTAATTGTAATATAGTTGTTTATAATTATGTTCAATAAATGGTTTTATAGCGTATTATTCTTGTAAGCCATTGTTATCAATTTGATTTCAATACCCAAAATCATAGTGTATGTAAATCCATGTGGCTTAATGTACGGTATATCATTAAACATGTGTATTATGTTAAATCCCATCACTACGATTACGATTTTCTCCCATTAATGTTCACAATCATTATACTGACAGGGATAGGTACGATACATAATATACATACAATTTAAAAGAAGAATCGAACAAAATCAGCGGAATGCCTGAGTGTTGTTTATTAAGGTAGAAGGATAAGGGGAGGTTTAGCTTTTCTGGACCCTCTTCTCCCTCATGTTTAGTCCCATTATCGTACTTTGGCCATTTTATGACGTTTTGTAACATTTAGGTGTCGATTTTTTCCAGGCGAGCGATAGCCAGCATGTAATTTTGGAGGAACCAGCCTTCGGCCAGTACATTTTTCGGCAGAAAAATGTACAAATTAATCTCAAAAAGAGGGTATTGGGGGGTATTATTTAAGTTTGATGGAGGTCTTGGGAGGAAACTGAAGACAAAAATACATAAATATATACATGAATAAATAACAACAAATCTGCCCTACAGGTAGACTGTTAACCCTCTCACATCCTGACGCGATTTTTGAGCCTATTAGGGATACTTTAAATCCTTTGTTACCGTCAGGGGTATCTATAAACCTTTAGTTTGTTTACTTCAACCTCTGCAGTTGTCTTTGAGTTAGCTGTGGGCAGAAAACTAATTTTGGAGAGGTAATTATAACAGTGAGAGTAATCTATTTCTTATTGCTAATCTGGCAACCTCTGCGTCCTATGGTCGTGAGAGGGTTAAGCAGGACATTAGACGAGAGTCCCGGGGGCTGAAACTTTAGTTAGCGTGCTGATGATCTCACGAGGAACACGCTAACTTATACTCACATCACTTATACTACACAGGAGATACTCATGTATACAGTACTGGAAATTGATAATACTAATACTAGACTCTGTTTCTTTTCAGCTGGCGGTAAATTGAATCCCTTAGCAGCTGATTCATCGATACTTACTGTCTTAATGACAAATATAACTACTGTCGCTCCCTTAGGCAACATACATAAGTTTTAATATCGACTGTATGTAGCGGAACTATGGAGATGAGAGCATTGTTATATACCTATATACCGCCAGGTGAAAATAAACATACTATAATACTAAAATGATATTAATAGCTTAATGCTATCACTACTATTTTGAATATTACTAATATAATTACTACTTCAACGACTAGATTGATATGATATTATTACAACTTATACACATTGATGATACTACACATATTACTCCTCTTACTACCTTTACCGTACTATACTGATACTACTACTACTACTACTACTACTATTTTTTTTTTTTTTTTTTTTTTTTTTTAATATTTTTCATACATTTCATGTTACTACTAACTACCATCACCACCTCCACCATCACCACCACCACTACCTTATATTTAATATTGTACACATACTAAATTTCACAAGCATCAGATACTACTATTCTACACCATGCAACTTCAATCCAGTCTCCTTCCTATGCGACCCTCTGCCACTGCTGCCTCGTAGTCTACTTCTGCCACCGTCACTGGTACTACTATAACAACTACTAAACTGATACTAATAGCGTGGTTGATGATCTTATGAGAACACACCATACCATATACAGTATACTCACATCCATGCACATAATCAATTGAGTGATACTATTACCGGTACTACTAAATACAATATATTACAACTAGACTGATGGTATACTAGCGTGCTAATTATGACAAGGAGAACACGCCACCAATATTAGGATTATACTAACATGAATACTTGATGCATAGGTTATATTACTGATAATATTAGCAATTGTGATAAATATATACGGTACCAGTGTATATATAAATACACAATAGCTTGTATAACGAGATACAATGACGTAGATAATTATAGAGGCCTGCATTATGCATATAGATAAATAAATACAAACAATACATATGCCTAATAAGTATAGGGTATATAAAACTATAGACACACACGTAGGTAGAGAGCAAGATAGACAGACACTCAGTCAGACAGAGAGAGATAGATAGGTAGGTGTGTGTAGGTGTCTGTGTGTGTGTGTGTGTGTGTGTGTGTGTGTGTGTGTGTGTGTGTGTGTGTGTGATATATATAGACAGACAGACAGACAGACAGACAGACAGACAGACAGACAGACAGACAGACAGACAGACAGATAGATAGATAGATAGATAGATAGATAGATAGATAGATAGATAGATAGATAGATAGAGAGAGAGAGAGAGAGAGAGAGAGAGAGAGAGAGAGAGAGAGAGAGAGAGAGAGAGAGAGAGAGAGAGAGAGAGAGAGAGAGAGAGAGAGAGAGAACCATCTCCAGCATCCACTCTGACAGAAGCTCAGGTGAGTTGGGCCTAATTACTATAATGAGAAGGGAAGGTGTTCAGACATGACCTTCACCCATACGATTTGGATTCACCTTGTATAACACCTATTTGGATTCACCTTGTATGACACCTATTTGGATTCACCTTGTATGACACCTATTTTGGATTCACCTTGTATGACACCTATTTGGATTCACCTTGTATGACACCTATTTGGATTCACCTTGTATGACACCTATTTGGATTCACCTTGTATGACACCTATTTGGATTCACCTTGTATGACACCTATTTTGGATTCACCTTGTATGACACCTATTTTGGATTCACCTTGTATGACACCTATTTTGGATTCACCTTGTATGACACCTATTTGGATTCACCTTGTATGACACCTATTTGGATTCACCTTGTATGACACCTATTTGGATCCACCTTGTATGACACCTATTTTGGATTCACCTTGTATGACACCTATTTTGGATTCACCTTGTATGACACCTATTTGGATTCACCTTGTATGACACCTATTTGGATTCACCTTGTATAACACCTATTTTTATTTTTGTATTTGTGTTCATAATATCGTGTTGTTAAATGTCTGTTTCATCAGTGTTTATGGGTTATATTTATTATATTCAACATTTCCATCACCGTACTATCATACTAACCATCATCAATTATAATCGATATAATTTACAGCATTATCACGCTCAACATTATAAATCACATTAGTATCATCGTCATTATCCTCACCATCAGAATCAGAATAATAAATCATCCACAATACACAACCTGACAGATACAGCAAAACCGGTGTCCTAAATTATACAACCTGGCAGATATACAACACAACCGGTGTTCTAACATTCCTTGCAAATAGCTTCAGGCCAAACATCTGTTGCTGGGTTTGCCATATGGGTATAAGTAAAGGGCACCTCCAGATCAACCTGTAGATCGATTTCTACCCCCCCCTACGAGATAAAACACACTAGGTAATACAGTTCTGGGTTCACATTCCTTCTACACTGTACTCACACCAAAATACAGTAGGCCTATATGTGTGGGAAGTTCGGGCCAAAATTATACAGGGTATTATCAGAGGGAAGCCTAGATATTTTAAATTGCATACCCGCACACGTCAAAAATAGACTACACAACACAGGCAGATACAAAAATACATTAAGACAACATATACTAACACACACACACACACATTTCAAAGACTACGCGACATAACACAGATACAAAAACACAAAACCAAATATACTAAAACCCACACACAGGCAGAGAGAGAGAGAGAGAGAGAGAGAGAGAGAGAGAGAGATAAAGAGAGAGAGAGAGAGAGAGAGAGAGAGAGAGAGAGAGAGAGAGAGAGAAAAAAAATCATTCTACACATATGCAACAGAAAAAAAAAAAAAAAAAAAAAAAAAAAAAAAAAAAACAGACAACCAAAAAGACACAAACCCACACAGCACACACACCTGTTAAACCCACACCTCCCCTGCCCTAAAACAAAGTGTGCACCACAATCAAACAAACTGTGATATAGAGCTTGGTACCATGCAGTGCAGGTATACATCACAACAAAGGCACAATGCAACACAAATATCTCCCGAACGCAAACGGGAAGAACAGCCAAGTGCGCATTTGAAGCGCAACAAATACGGTACATAATTTGAACGCAGGGTGTCAAACGGAAGCGAAATCCTTTAATTTTAGTCTTTATTATTGTACAATGTATGCGAAGATAATATTGTTGTTTATAGTTAAATTATGTCTTTGGAAGTGAAATAATGGCCCAAAATAATGCCATTTCATTTTAATTTTCCTGTGTTCCTATTCATATTCATTAAAGTATCCACACAAAATTGCCCCGGTTTGACACTTTGCAAGTCGTAAAAGAATATCAAACAATGAAATCTGATGAAAATGCAAGTGAAATATACAAATAGGAAGATAATTGCAACTAAGTTATCCTAAATATTAGAGCTTAACCACATTAATTCAAACTAAACCGTAGCTGCAAGAAAAGAATCCTAACACATTAAGAAATAAGTTTGACTAAATATTACTTAATAGGCTAATCATTAAAATACTATTATTTAAAGATGAGAGAGGGGAAGGCTAGGTAAGGTAAGATAAACGAAACAAGGGAAGCTAAAGTGAGAGGAGAAAGGGAAAATAGAGTAAACATGTTAAGAAAGACAAGAGGTAATGAGTAGACAGCAAAAGAAACAGAAGAAATATAAGAAAAACGAACAAATAGTGAATGGCAGAAAGCTGATTTAACATAACAAGAACAAAATACATTAGGGAGGAGAGAAGCTAAACACAAAAAGCTATAAATAAAAACGAAAAACTAAAGATAAACACAACAAGAGACAGTAAAGCTAAACCAAAACAACTAAAGCTAAACACGAAACTCTAAATATATACACATTAAACGGAATATAAAAACAAAAAGCTAAACAAACACAGAAAACTAAATAACACAAAACCTAAATGTAAACACGAAAAGCTACTAAAGAATAAAACGAAAAGCTAAAGGATGAACATAGGCAGACGTAGAAACAAAGACAGTGACGGTAGACAGGTAGGTAGGTAGGAAGGTAGAGCCCCAGCTGTCAAATCACTTGTTAACTCAACCTCCACCCAAGATAACACAATAAAAAGAGGAATTCAAATGTAATACTTGCAAAACAAACAAACCGATACAGCAACCGCACAATATAACGACAAAATACAAAATGAAAGAAACAAACAGAAAGTTTCTTGACAGACACTGAAGTGAGAGGGAGAGACAGCAGAGAACAACACCAACATTATTGGAAGATTTGTAAACAAGACAACAAAGAGGTACCGGTATCTGGAATAACAAGACAATAAAACAGAACATACATGGACAGGATGAATAGGTAGATACATGCTAGAGATAGACAGATAGATACATAGACAGACAGAGATAGATATATAGATAGAATATATATATATATATATATATATATATATATATATATATATATATATATATATATATATATATATATATATATATATATATATATATATATATATAGAGAGAGAGAGAGAGAGGAGACAGATGAGTGGTGGTACGGTATAGTGGATGATGCAGGTCACAACTGATCCAGCTGTTCCCTTGTGTACATTAGGTTAGGTTGTCCTCTTGTCAGCTGTCTGTCTCTCTCTTTCTCTTACTTCCTTGTTTGGCTTTTACTTATAATTTGGCTTATTCCAGTTCTCTCATTATTCCAGTTGCTTCTAATTATTTTCTATAATGCTCTCTCTCTCTCTCTCTCTCTCTCTCTCTCTCTCTCTCTCTCTCTCTCTCTCTCTCTCTCTCTCTCTCTCTCCGCCTCTCTCTCTCTCTCTCACTCACTGAACACACCAAAAGATTCCTGCCACTTCAACCCAAGTCTGGTCTCCTCTTTCTCGTTTTTCTTCTCCTGGGAAATCTCAACAACTTTGTATTATTTCTGAGTCCTAATCCAATCAATTCAAGTTAATCCTCAATTATTTTCTTCATCAGTTATTTTCCAAGTTTAATACTACGTATTTATATTTATGCTAATTTCTTGATCAGATATTTCGTAAAGTTAATTATATATATATATACTTAATTCATGGTCATCCTCCATTCCTTTCTTCCTCAGTTATTGTCCAAGTTCTGTTTTCTCATTTCTTTTTCATTTATCTTAGGTGTTTTGGAAAATTGTCAATGTATCCATAATAAGGTATTTGAATCCATTTTACCGAACATAAAGTTTGGTTTTCTTTGTCCAGCAACCCTTTTAAGCTTTAATTCAATCTTGTAAACCCCTTCAGCACCATGACGCCTTTTACCTTCTATTCTGGTTAACATTAGATGATTTTATGCAGTTTAATAAGGACCTATGTTATTTAGAGGGATTATTGAGATCGTCTTTACCCATTTGAGTTGTAGAGGTAAATAATAAACTAAAGAAAATTGTCTATTGGTAACAAGACTAGGATGACAATTATGTAATGGTGTTGCTGGGGTTAACCCTTTCTGTACCGTCGAAATATATTTTATTTTATTTTGGCTACTATTAATCAGTTATTCAGTTTGGCGAAGGACCTCTAGCAATTATAAGGCTTCAAACTGTCTCATCATCCCCTTTAACTACCACAGATTCTTTCTAAGCTGCATAAAATCGTCTAAATAATGCTAGAATAAAATACAACAGACATCGCCGGTACAGAAAGGGTTAACAGTCTCCAATACCATCTCCCGGAGGAGTGTAAAAATGTAGTTTGAAATACATTATCTTGTAAACACTCTTACTATTTATTAACTCCAATTTATCTCAATCCTTAACTATGACCATCTTATTTTGATATCACGTCGAAGGAATACCTATCATCATATCCATAAATTAGCTAATGGAAAGGAAAAGATGCAGATAAGCAGATTTAGGTGTAGAAAATAGATTGGGTTAAAAAGAAGCAAAAAAATGAGGAAGTTAGTTTTAATCATCCTTCCCCTTCCTCATGGCTCACATTCTCCAATCTTCTCTCTCCTTCACTAAATTTACAACTCTCCCTTCCATCCTTCATATCCCAGCTAAGTCAAACACACACACACAGAGAGAGAGAGAGAGAGAGAGAGAGAGAGAGAGAGAGAGAGAGAGAGAGAGAGAGAGAGAGAGAGAGAGAGAGAGTGTGTGTGTGTGTGTTTATCAGTACAACCCTGAATTATTGCATGCTTGCAGGTTAAGGGTTGTTTATGTTTACACCCAAATAAAACATCTAAACTACCAGACCAATCTCCTTTTACACAAACCTACATATATTACGAAATGTGTACCCATCAACCCACCAATGCTTACACACACACACACACACACACACACACACACACACACACACACACACACACACACACACTCCACTCAATTAACTTCCTCTTCCTCATAACCCCAACCCTCAATCCCCAACTCTATCATGTAATTCAAACGAAACTCTCTTCCGTAACCCTTCATTATTCCAGGATGCAGTTCTTCATTGTGTTCTAGCTGTTCTTAGACGATTGTATGCAGTTTAAGAAGGACCTATTTTATTCAGAGGGATTATTGAGATCACAGTTACCCCTTTTAGTCCTAGATGCAGATTATAAGCTAAAGAATATCGTCTAAAGGTAACCAGAATACGATGAAAACTACGTCATCGTGCTGAAGGGGCTAACTTCTCAACTCCCTCCGCCATTCAAATTATACATACTGTATACCGGTATATACAGTATATATACAGTAAATATATATTTTATTTTCTATTATTATTATTATTCAGTTGGTTTAGCATAATAATATTTTCCTCATCTATTTCGTCACCAGAGTTGCTCAATAAAAGAAAGACAATTGTACATCTATTTGTATTTGTATCCCTCACTTTTCCTCTTCTCCCTCTCGTATAGTGGTATCATGCACAGAGACCATGATCATGATGACTGACTGTTGGTGAGTGAGTACACAGTGTAATGTATACTGAACTAGCTCTGATTATCTCTCTCTCTCTCTCTCTCTCTCTCTCACTCTCACTCTCTCTCTCTCATGGGTTGGAAAGAATGCCTCTCTGGCTGGCTGGCTGGCTGCAGGCCTTGATTAAAGAGAGAAAGTCAGGCATTCGGAAATATTTTGCTACCGGTACCTTCAATTCGGAACTATTGAATTGCATAAAATATTTAGGCTACATTATAAATTAAACACTATAGAGTTGTGAATAATAATGAAAATTGAAAGATATACAAAATAATTAAATAAATACATACGGGCAAATAGATATATAAAAATGCATAAAAAACGATAGATAAATTGTCTAACTACGTTAAACATAATTCAAATGTAATGCAATTAATGGAACACAGTCCTTACTCGTAGGGTACAGCAATATCATTATTACAGTATATATCTATGATATTTAGTAACTAGTATAATATTATATATAAATATATACCATATAGGCTATAGTTTTGTATACCGGAATGTATTTAATCACATAAAATATAAATAATTCAGAAATTCACGGTAACATTAATCTCTCTCTCTCTCTCTCTCTCTCTCTGATATATTTAACGATATAAATAATAAGATACAGCGACACATAACCAAATATATAGTCTTAGCAACGTTTTGAAGAGCATTTGATATAGTTTGCATTATAGCCGTAGAAATATTGTAAATAGTGTGCAAAACCGAGTAGCACTTACAATATGTAATTGTATTGGAATATTTATGATTTTACGTTATTTACTTAATGCATGTATGTATGTATGTATGTATGTATGTACATAGTTACCCTATAGCTAGGGGTGGCCGACTAGAGACAGAGCCCGAACAGAAACAACATATGCCTGCAGTTAATTATGTATTTCAGTCTACTAGAAATGTCAAAACAATGAGTAAAGCCGATGAACACATTTACATATATAATTATATAATTATATTTCAATATCCATATGAACTATATTTTATTTATTCAAAGTGCCTGTATTATAATGTTTATTTTCTGTTATAGTGCAAAAATGTGTAAACCCGATTAGCGCATTTCATATACTGTATATTTATCATCGCAATAATATATTTATGATTTTTATATATTTATTTAACAAATTTCTTTTCGTTCACATTCAGTCGACTTATTTCATCTATCAACTCATATTCAGTCGACGTATTTATCATTCAATTAATTCACTATATACACATTAAATACAAAAATATATATTATACGCATCGCATTCCAACATGAAACAAAAAACGCGGAAGTGAAAAGAAATCGGGAGAGCACACATAGCTGTGACTAATACAAAAAGGGGAAAACAAAAATGACTACACAAAAGAAAAGAACAGAAAACAAATAATAGTGTGCTTCCACGTGTTTCAATATTTTTACCGTTTCTATGTAGTCTTTAATCGTGGTGACAGGCTCAGGCTAGGCTCTCTCTCTCTCTCTCTCTCTCTCTCTCTCTCATACACAAACAAACACTTCCCGCAAACAGAAACTAGCTATTCACTTTCATCCTCGCTCGCCTTGTCTTCCACTTCCCATTGTTGGTGCTTCTGCTATCTCCACTAAAATTTAGTCCTGACCACCTCGTTTGGACCGTAAGGTCTGTGTGGTCAATGTATCAATGTAAATATCACTCTCACTCTCACCCTCTCTCTCTCCAATTTAAACAAACACACACTTCCGGTCATTCCCAACTCTCTCTCTCTCTCTATATATATATATATATATATATATATATATATATATATATATATATATATATATATATATATATATATATATATACCGGTATATATATATATATATATACTGTATATATATATATTACCCTGAAGATGTCTTGAAGGAATAGACGAAAGCTTGGTGTTCCAATGTTTATTTTTTCCTGCGAGTTTTACTAGCCTATATACTGTATATACCGGTATGTATACAGTATATTACACGACAAACCTTCTGCCTACTGACCCAGCACAATGCCCACATGGCCCCATTAGCAGACACAGTATGACCTACAGACCACCACCAAGGGCACTAGGGATATATGACCATATTGAGGAAGTGACCGGGTACAGAGGAGGGTGTATTATTGTTACATAATGTACAGTTGCCCACATTAGTTCTCTTCCTAGTTGTGATCTTATGTATTCATATTATCACCAACCCACCAATTAACTTACAAATAAACCTAATTAATGAAATCTATGAAACTAATGAAGACATGCGGTACTCCAAAGATTCGAACCTAGGACACAGTAAAAGTAAAATAGTATGAATTAATTGTGAGTGGGGGTCTTTTAATTAATTATCAGTTGACTAATCAGACGGGTTAACCACTGCACAAGAAACCACACTCGTAATTCAATCATACGACTACATTCCTATGTATAAGATCACGGAGAAGAACAGAACTTATGTGGGCAGTTGTGCAGTTGGATAAATTAAGCCACTTGCGAGTTTCAGACTATAAGGAAGTTGGAGCTGTAGATATAATAATATAGGATAATATCTAGCTATATTATGGTTGTAGTAGACATATGAACACATACAATCGCATTAGGCAAATTTTCTCTCCATCAAAAACTCCTATAACTTTTGTATGTTTGCTTAACATTGATATATACGGTTTCCTTGTAGCCCGAAACTCGCAAGTGGTTATTTAGCCGACAGAGTATGACCTACAGAACATCAAGGGCACCATAAATATACGGTATGACCATGTTGAGGAAGTATGCGTGTAGAGGAGTGGTGTATTATTGTAGCATTAGGTACCGGTACAGTCGCGTTCTGATACATTTTGATGTATGTATGTATGTATGTGTGTATGTGTGTATGTGTGTATGTGTGTATGTGTGTATGTACCGTACTCGGGTACATACCCCATAGCTGGAAATGGCCGACTCGGGACAGAGCACGAACAGAAACAACACAATAAAATAAAATATATATATATTCATACACATCTACAGTAGGTCATCCAGAAGACCCAAAGATGCCTCAAACTAATTGAACAAACCTCCGAAATGTAACTATCTGGTGAAGAATTAATGAGAAGCTTCAATTAAGACAGACGCAGCTTCGAAAATTAATGACCGCGACAATACAGGTCAGGTGAAGGTATTATGGGATAGACCTTTGCAACGGCACCTTGTATCAAATGTTTAAAGACTGTTGAGAGGGGAGAAAGAGGAAGCTGTGAGGGTGGCTTTGTTGTGTGTATTATTTAGTCCTGTATACGTCGTCGAGATGTCCCCCGACAATCGTCTCCACAAGCTCTGATACACTTCACTGAACATAAATATAGGAATAATACTGAATCGTATATTATGAGTATGAAGGGAAATTGTTCATAATATAGCATCAGTGTGTCAGAAACGTTCAAAGGATTATGCAGTACCGGTGTACCGCTCTTGTGATACCAACTTTACTTAGGTACCGTACCGTAGTTTTAAACGGTTTGACTACAAGATGCATTTCCGAATCTGAACAAAATAGTCAAATGTTAACCATACATAAATATACAAATAAATGAATCGGCATCCGAGCTGAAAATATCAACACAAGTTCTAAAATAAGCCTGGGACGTGTGAGAAAGCTCACGTAAGGGTTGGAATTCAGACCTAACTTCCTACCGTGCCCATTTCTCTTGTAAAATATATTGCTATGCTTTTTATCAATGTTATTTGTCCACACATTAACTTCGTGAGTGAACAAAAGCTACTAAAATAAGCCTGAGACGCCTTAGAAGCCTCACGTAAAGGGTCTACATTTTCATAGTGCTATTTTTTTCGAGCAACAATCTGTCGCTTTGGTTTGTATCATATTTACTTTTTCCTAAGCTAACCTCGTGAGTAAAAAAATAAATAAAGAGTCCTAAAATAAACCTCATGGCTAAGAAAGTTCACATAAGGGTTGGAATGCAGGTCAAATTTGAAAGTGTTTCCCCCATTCGTTTGGCCATTATAAGACGTATGCATTCTTTACCGAAGAGTACAAATTTAGCTGTAGCTCGAAAAAGACAAATAAATTAAACCTAGAAAAAACAAAAAACAAACAAACATTAATAAGCCTGTGACGTGCCAGACAGCTGACGTGAGTGTTGGAATGCAGGTGTGTAATCGATGGTGACTGCTTCTGACTCGAGATCCCTATACTAGACGAGTGGTCCTCTTTATCTTTGGACGCCATTTTGGTACGGTACCTCAAAGATCAAGGAATGAGTATTTTTTTATATTTTGTTTAAATATATATACCGGTATATATATATATATATTATAATCTTGATCATGTAGAGTATATATCCAAAGACCAAACAATATCAGGGTGTCAACCGAAAGAAGAGTCCGTCATTTGTAGTCTTTGTTATTGGTTAAATTATGTAAGGATATAATTATGGTTTATAGCTTCAATTATGTCTTTGTTATTGTATAAGTTATGTAAGGATATAATTATGGTTTATAGCTTCAATTATGTCTTTGGAAGTGATAAAATGACCCAAACAAAACTATTTCATGTTAATTGGCTTGTAATCCTCCTCATATTCATCCAAGTCTTCAAACAAATTACTTCTGTTTGACACCGTGAAAAACATACCCTGTACCAGTAGTCTGTACTGTGTATTAGGATTATGGAGATCTACGAGTGCAAAGAGAGGAAGATATCACCAGTGTCACCAAGATGGCGGAGGTTGGCCGATCTCTGTTA
This sequence comes from Paralithodes platypus, assembly GCA_032716605.1. NCBI lineage: Eukaryota > Metazoa > Arthropoda > Malacostraca > Decapoda > Lithodidae > Paralithodes > Paralithodes platypus. Next base: position 5,286,911 of record CM064485.1, on the reverse strand, counting down.
CTATAAGGTCTCTACACCTGACCTATCACCGGGGGAGTGGCCCAGATTACATTATGGCTATTGATTATTCCATCTGTGTACAGTTGACGACAGCGATTCGTAGTGCCGTTGTTATTGTAAAACTCTGTGTGTGTGTGTGTGTGTGTGTGTGTGTGTGTGTGTGTGTGTGTGTGTGTGTGTGTGTGTGTGTGTGTGTGTGTGTGTGTGTGTGTGTGAGACTGCTTGGAACAATCCCCCCCCCCCCCCTCAACCCCCAAAATGGAAAGACTGACCGTGAGTCAAAATATCAGGACATACGAAGCTTGAAGCAGTTTAAGCCGTAGGATGATGGAAAGATAGATTGAGCTAAAGTTATACTACATCAATCCAAAAAGTGTCATAACGTGTTTAAGAGATCACATATTTTGGCAACAGGCCGAGAATCGATCTCCATAACCCCAGAATATAAGGCAGTGAAACAAACAAGACTTGTTGATCACTATTACCTAATGACTTAAATTCTTCTTCTTTGCTACCCTATCCTTCCAATTTACCTTACTTTCGGGTTAACTATCGCTACTAGAATTAAGTCCTGACCACTTCGCTGGGACCGCAAAGTATGTTTGGGAAGTGGATATGTAAATGCAATGCAGTCAGTTAAAAAATATATTTATTCATCATTAGTACACTCTAAAAAATAAGGATTAATCACAACTTAAGTCAATTCAAACTAATTAGGCAAAAATCATAACCCCTAACCTTGGGGTTGACACTTGTTACAGGCTTTACCCTTTGTCTCCTTTATGCACATAGGAACAACAAAATAAAGCAAACTAAACTAAAACAAATAGGCTTTAAATATCCAAACCAATTTCCTGGCTGACTCTTCCCAAACAGTACCGGTAAAAATATCAGCTCGATTACTCTATTATTTGTTTAGTTCTAAAAAGATGGACTCAAGATTATTGGCCTAATTATCGTGAACAGACTAGGCTACAGTTAAATTAATTACATGCATAAAACAAAATCTGGTAACCAAGGACACTATCCCAACAAAATAGCTTGGCTGAAATCCTAACCTACTTCAAAGCTGTTGTGAATGTCTGTGTGCTCGTGCTCTGTTCCTTTGGGTTTGGTCTGTTTATATATGTGTGTGTGCTTTGGTGAGAGAGAGAGAGAGAGAGAGAGAGAGAGAGAGAGAGAGAGAGAGAGAGAGAGAGAGAGAGAGAGAGAGAGAGAGAGAGCGAGAGAGAGCGAGAGAGAGAGCGAGAGCGAGAGCGAGAGAGAGAGAGAGAGAGAGAGTGTGTGTGTGTGAGAGTGTGTGTATGCGGGGCGGTGATTTTATGCAAACTATATAAGTCTGCATATTTTTTTATATTGATAAGTTATTTTGTCTTTATATTGAGTCATCCCTGTTTTGGTTTGTTTGTTTTGCAAGCTTTACATTATAATTGTTTGAGCATGTCTATGTGCGTGTGTTTGAAAGTATATATACCTGATGTAAGTTTATGTATACCGTACCTATATGAGCGTGCGCGTATGTGTCTATGCGTTCTTCCTCTCTCCATAACACACAGACACACACACACACACACACACACACACACACACACACACACACACACACACACACACACACACACACACACACACACACACACACAGAGATACACCCACACACAAAAGGCGAACATGACACAAGCACGGTAGGAATGTGGTATGCAGAACAAGCGTTACGGGGGTAAAAGAGGGACAGGTGAGCGAATTAACAGGTAAGTAGAAAGGATAGCAGGGATAGGTAGAAAAAGGGTAAACACAGGATAAAGATACATACATACATACATACATACAAACATACTGTACATACATACATAAATACATACGTACAATAAAGACCATGCCCTACACGTGTATATAACGCAACTATAGTAGATGGCCCAGATCCCAAAATACATACATACATACATACATACACACATACATACATACATACACACATACATACATACAATAAACACTATGAACTATTACGTAGTATAGCCTACAACACAATTATAGTAGATGGCCCAGATCGCTAAATCACACGAATTAGTCCCATCCAAGGGGGTCAAAATATTAGCATAATCTTTGACGTATGACTATTAAGTCATGCAGTACCAGCGACGACCTTTTCATCATAATCTGGCAACTATTAGACGATTTAATTCAGCTTAGGAAGGACCTCTAGCAATAATACGGCTTCAAACTATCTCCATCAACCCTTTGGACTACCACAGATCCTTCCTAAGCTGCGTAATATCGTCTAAATATAGCTAGAAGAAGACATAACACACGTCACTCGTACTCAAAGGGTTAAGTGATATGGGAACTCAATTATCAAGGTAATCGTATCAAAATCACATCCACAACATTAAGATATTGTATTGTTGATGATTAATTATATCTAAAGACCTCACTTTGAAGGGCTCGATTCTTTGCCCTGGCCCATGGCCTAACAGACAATATGTTCCCCAAGTGAAAGATAAATTATGGTGAATTAACAGAAACATGATAGCCCCAGTAAGGCGAAATCATTAACCCCTTCAGCACGAGGACGCATTTTTACCTGTGACTCTGGCTATGATTAGACGATGTTATGTAGTTTGAGAAGGACCTATGTAATTCAGAGGGTTTATTGAGATCATATTTACCCTTTTGAATCCTAAAGGTAGATTATAAGCTAAAGAAAATCGTCTAACGGTGACCAAAATGTGATGAAAAGTACGCCATCGTGCTGAAGGGGTCAAGGGAACAATGGATAAGATCGGGTTTGACTAAAAAGAGAGACCAAATGAAATATAAGAACACATACCATCGTTTTATATCGATCGGTTGTAAGCCATCAGGCGGTATGTACAGTACGGTACAGTACGGTACAGTACGGTACCGTAGATTCTTATGCACCCCTCCAACAACTCCAAATGGCGCTCGTCCTTACCTGTGGAAAAAGAAGAACATAGAGGTAAATACAAATAGAAGCCATATAATATGATATACCGTACAGTATATGGCAATTTACCGGCACCTGAAATTAAACGGACTACCGTATACTGCATACTAAATAGTCAGCATATTATCAAAGCCATACAGAATCAATAGGCCAAAACAATAATAAAGACAAACATTAACAGCGCGCGAGCACACACATTATCAAACACAATTAGTTAGCATATGATCGAAGCCATACCCAAGCAACAAAGCAATAATATAGCGAGACAAACACTAACAGCCCACAAGCAAGACTGACCAACACACACATACACACATCCAATCACACACACACACACACACACATCCAATCACACACACACACACACACGCACATCCAATCACACACACACGCACATCCAATCACACACACATTATCAAGCAAAATTAGTTAGCATTTGATCGAGGCCATACGCAAGCAAGAAAATAATAATACAAGGAGACAAACACTAATAGTCCACAAGCAAAACTGACACACACACACACACACTCAGCAATCCCAAACAAGGCAAGAATTAGACAGCTCAGCAAGGCCATCTACAACTTAAACAGTCCATTAGATACAAAGACAAAGACAAACACCAAAGTAACTCAATGTAACTGAGACGCAGCAATAAAACATAAAACTAAGGTCACATATAAATAGAGCTCATATTATCAAGGCCACAACACACACACACACACACACACACACACACACACACACACACCTATATACTGTAGAACGTCAACCCCAATATCAATCATAATCCAGCCATCAAATATCACATTTTCAAGGCTAAACATAACTTAAGAGATCATAAAACAATAATAGCCCCATAGAAAGATAGCCTCACACACACACACACACACACACACACACACACACACACACACACACACACACACACCTACTGTATATAGAACGTCAACCCCAATACCAATCATAGTCAGTCATCAACTATCACATTTTCAAGGCTAAACATAACTTAAGGGGAGGTCTCCACTTGAGGGATTTTTTTTGTTGACTCCTTTCTCCCTCATGTTTAGCCCCATTGCTTTTCTAATTTCTAAGACTTTCGCCCCATTATTTTGACGATTTTAAGAACCTTCGACCCATTTGTCAATTTTTAGACCTTTCGTGCCATTTAGGTGTCGATTTTATCCTGGCGAGCGATAGCGAGCCTGCAATTTAAGAGGAACCGGCTTTCAGCCGGGACATTTTTCTACCGAAAAATGTACAAATTTATCTTGAAAGGGGGTCAAGGGGGTGAAATTTTAAGATTGCTGGAGGAGTAGGAAACAAACTAGAAACCTCCCCTTAAGAGACCATAAAACAATAACACACACACACACACACACACATCACACACAAGATAAAAGAGTAAATATCCCAAAATACAGCAAACAAAACCCACCACAAGCATACGCCACATTATACCAAGGCCATACACACAACCAACAAAGCAATAATGAAGGTAAACAGGCACTAACAGCCACCACGGAGAGACAGACTGACACTGACGGACAGACAGCTTATTAAGAGTGTAACGCGATCAAGTTTCTCAGCAATTACTTTCGGCAACTCGAGTCTGCCAAATTCTGAATCTTAAAATGTACATAACATGAATTCAGCTAGATTAAATACTATATATTCTAGTATAAGCCATTTGCAAAGTAGTAAAGCCGAATAATTACGAAATAACAAGAGCAAATGGCCTCAAACTATATCAATTCCACTTTGAAAAGTATAGGTAAACATTGGTTTGGAAATAGGGTTGTAGATATGCAGAATAGATTGCCTAGTACTTTATATAGCTCAGAAATGGTCAACAGTTTCAAACGTGAATTACAGTACATGAATTGGGTGTGAAAGGAAGCTGTCTCGTGTGGGACAGTAGGCTCTCTGCAGATTTCAGTGTTCTGTGTTCTTAGTCTACAATATCACTGCAAAATAGTACAGACATTTTGCTAGAATACAGTTGTTAATCGATATACACGAAACAAATTAATGTGTGACTCAGTTAAACTATAAGAATAATTAGAGAGGAAAGCAAGGTTCTAGTCTGTATACAAATAGACGACTTCATTAAAATAATAATCGGACTTTGTGCAGCTAATGAAGGATCAGTGGTAGTAAAAATAGTTAAGCGAGATAGTACGAAGCCTGTTAATAGCTGGAGAGGGAGGTTTTTAGTGTGTTTCCTAGACTTCCATCAAGCTTGAAATTACACCCCCATGACCCCCTTTCAAGATAAATTTGTACATTTTTCGGTAGAAAAATGTCCTGGCCAAAGGCCGGTTCCTCTTAAATTACAGGCTCGCTATCGCTCGCCAGGAAAAAATCGACACCTAAATGGGACGAAAGGTCTTAGAAGTGACATAAATGGGGTGAAAGTTCTTAAAATCGCCACACTAATGGGGCGAACGTCTTACAATCTCAAAAGCAATGGGGCTAAAGATGAGGGAGAAGGGTAAAGAAACAAGTCCCTCAAGTGGAAATCTCCCTTCTTAAACTGAATACAATTGTCTAATAGTAGTCAGAGTTACAGTTAGAAAGACGTCGCCGGTACAGAAGGGGTAAATATAATGAGAGAGGTCATAGTCTGTCTACAAATAGCCAATGATAAAGTACGATAGGCAATAATAGAGACAGGCTGACAGAGATGGACAGACAGCTAAGGTAACTAGACAGACGGCTAGATTGACAGGGAGAGATAGAGTGAATTATGGTGTGTGTGTGTGTGTGTGTGAGAGAGAGGGAGAGAGTGAGGGAGAGGGAGTGAGTGAGAGAGAGAGAGAGTGTGCGCGCGTGCGTGCGTGCGTGCGTGCGTGCGTGCGTGCGTGCGTGTGTGTGTGTGTGACGTACCGTAGTTGATGGATTTCTTCTTCGATATCCGACAACAAAATGTGACTTCCCCAATTTAAACTAACTGATGTTGTCTACTCTACTTCTGACTACAAAATTGACTTCCAGAATTTATCAACCCCCTGATTTTGACTATTTCATTAGTACTATACTACTTTTTTCTTTTAGGGCAAACACTCTACACCAGGTAATATAGAGATAGCCGGTTTGCCACAGTTATAACAGAAAACCGATTACGGCGGATGGCTGTGGCCTGATGAAGTCCATCCGCCTCTCTATTTTGCCTTGGGGTGGGTGTTTGACTGTATCTCTATATTTGTCATATATCTATATTAATTTCAACTATTTTCACATGTGTGACAGATAAACATGCATGACAGTGTGTGAGTCATATGTGATGGCCTGGGCAACATGACAGATGTGGTGTCAACTGTGTTATGCTCGGACAGACAGTGGATGCAGTGATAAATTGATGTCCACTATATAATTATAGTCTGTGTATTTTCAGCTGATGGTCAAATTAACCCCTTAGTAGCTGATTTCTTGGTAGGCTACTATATATATATGCTACATAGACAACTACTACTACAGACAATCTATCAAATGTGGAGAGTACGAGAGAAAAAATTGAAAGAACTGAAATAAGAAGACTGAAGAGAGAAGAAACAAGAATGAAGGAAGAAGAGAGAAGAAAGAAGATTTCAGAAAAAGGGATGAAAAATGAGATATATTTATTTTTAGACAAATGAGCACGTCACAAAAAGTCACAAAAAGAAAAATAACAAAACCTCTTAGGGAAGTGCCGACGTTAAGGCTAAACTTCCCGAATTCCAACTGAACTGAACTGAACTACTTAATGGACAATTGTGAAACTACTAAGTCTGTGTATCATATAAACCAAGTTTTCATCATTAATAACATATTTCCCTACACAATCCTGGCAGTTGCTGAATAATTAAGGTGAGGGCATGGCAATATACCATCAGCTGGACATAAACAGAGTATAGAATGACACATACCAGTCCATAGGCCAGGGTGAAAACTGATCCTGAGAGGGTGAAAGTCTTAAAGTCTCAAACTAATGGGGCTAAACATGAGGGAAGAGGGGTCCAGAAAAACCACCCCCTTAAGTGAAAATCTCTCCTGAAGTAAAATCTCTCTCTGCCAGACACGATCGAACATAAAGGTTTAGGAATGGCTCTTGCTCCTCCCACCAATCAATCATTCACAGCCGCCCATTCCTGGTAGTTTGGGTCATTCTTAGAACTATGGCAAGAGTTCTGGCAGTAACCTCATTCTGGGGCTAACCTCATTCATAAATAACTTTGATATGGGGTATAGGAACGTGGAGAGAGAGAGAGAGAGAGAGAGAGAGAGAGAGAGAGAGAGAGAGAGAGAGAGAGAGAGAGAGAGAGAGAGAGAGAGAGAGAGAGAGAGGAGAGAGAGAGAGAGAGAGAGAGAGAGAGAGAGAGAGAGAGAGAGAGAGAGAGAGAGAGACACACACACACACACACACACACACACACACACACACACACACACACACACACACACACACACACACACACACACACACACACACACAGCCATTACATACATAACGATACATAAAACTCTTAACATGCATTTCACGCAATACATTCCCAGTTAAGGAGGCGCGATAATAATGAGCTTAGCTCGCATTGCGTGGATTCCCCTTGACGAACAGTAACTAACTGAATAACACATATGTAGCATATATATGAAAAGTTGGTTAAATATCTTATTGATTAATAATACGCATCAAATATACACGTTCACTCTCAATTACCAAGTTACCCCTAAAAGAAGAAAGTGATAAAGGGACATTAGATCTGCCTCTGGGTTTAGCCAGAGACAAGGTATAGGAGGTGAAATAGAGGATAGTGGGAGATGACAGTGGTATGGTTTAGTTTGTTTGTTGTTGTTGTTGTTGGGGGCTAGGTTTATCATGTGAAAACCCCCTTTCACAGAATCACTCTCTCTCTCTCAACAAGTAACGACCTACCCCAATAATATACATAACACATCACACATCGCGATAAAGGTCTCTCTCTCTCTTTCTCTATCTGTCTGTCTGTCTGTCTGTCTCTCTCAACCAGTAACGATCTACCCCACTAACTATTATTACACACACACACATCACACCGCGACACAATAACCTTGAACTATAGAACAAACACACACACACACAGAATACAGGCCAAATCTCTTGGTACATGTGTTTTGATCGCCGATATATTATTTAACCTAATAAGTATTTCAGTACGACTTTTTTTTTCTTCTTTATTCTGGCTGACATTAGCTGATTTTTTTGCAGTTTAGAAAAGACCTATGTGCGCCAGAATTAATATTATTTATTTACTTGTGTGTTTATTATAGTTTGGGTTCAATATTTGCATTATACCGGTAGCCTATACATATTAATGATAATTTATATATAATAATGAGAGAGAAGGGAGTCCATAATCCCCGCCTTAAATTAACTAGTGATAACCCCTTTGATTCCCAAATGCAATACAGACTGGCGAAGATAATTTAAGTGCCTGTACGAAAGGAATGTCTTGCATTAAAAAAAAAAATACAAATATATGACCACACGCATGATGAAGTCCATGCATGCACAGGGGTACATGATAAAGCACTAAAGGCATTACACACGCACGCACGCACACGCACACACACACACTAAATACCCCTGATGGTAACAAAGGCTTTAAAGTATCCCTAATAGGCTCAAAATTGCGTCAAGAACGTGAGAGGGTTAATGTAAAGTATATTATACTCACCCATTGTAAACTGAGCTTACCATTTTCATATCTGTACATCTCATGTTCATCCACTAATTGTAAAATGTGTATTTTCAGCTAATGAGGCTGCCATTCTTTAATAAACCGTTTATTATTATTAGTATTATTATTATTATTATTACACACACACACACACACACACACACACACACACACACACACACACACACACACACACCACACACACACACACCCCACACACACACACACACACACACACACACACACACACACACACACACACACACACACACACACACACACACACACACACACACACACACACACACACACACACACACACACACACACACGAGCCCAACACGTTTCCCGAAAATAGGTCATAGCAAATTCTAAGAATCAGGAATCAACCAATAAAGGTTTTGAGCTTTGAACGAATTCTTGGACCTGCACCGACTCCCAAAACTACTTGTACAGTAAATACACGGGAAAATATATAACAAAATACAAACCAAACCTAAAGAATAAAATATCTGTATCCTTAAGTATTGCAATAAAGGGTGTATGTTCCTCATAAAACAATAACAAAATTAAACTTCAACAAAATAAACTATACAGAAGTGAAAATAGAAAACAAACATGCACACACACACACACACACGCACGCACGCACGCACGCACGCGCACACACACACACACACACACACACAACCATGCCAGACAGACTTAAGCGAGGAACTCTGAGATAAACCAGAGTAAACGACTGAGGTGCAAGTAAACGAAGATGGAGTTGACTTAGCTGCCTCCACTACCAGTCCACTCTTAAGGTGCAGGTGAAGGCTTGCATATTCTATTCTAGCTATCTATCTATCTATCTATATGCTTAGACGATTTGATGCGGCTTACGAAGGATCTGTGGCGTTAAAAGAGTTAATTAAGATAGTATTAGCCCTTCAATTGCCAGAGGTCCTTCCTACGCTGTATAAAACCGTCTAATAATAGCCAGAATACAATGAAAAGTATCCCCGGTACTAAAAGGGTTAACCCTTTCTGTACCGGCGACGTCTTTTGAAGTCTATGATAGCTATATTTAGACGATTTTGTGCAGTTTAAGAAGGATCTGTGGCAGTAAAGAGGGTTAGCCTAAGCGATATAGTTTGAACCCTGTTAATTGCCAGAGGCCCATTTTAACCCTTTCACGCATTTATGACGCAGAGGTTGCCAGATTAGCAATAAGAAATAGAGTTCTCTCACTCTTATAATTACCTCTCCAAAATTAGTTTTCTGCCCACAGCTAACTCAAAGACAACTGCAGAGGTTGAAGTAACTAAACTAAAGGTTTCTAAATACCCCTGATGGTAACAAAGGCTTTAAAGTATCCCCAATAGGCTCAAAATTGCGTCATATGCGTGAAGGGGTTAAAAGGATGACGCTGGTACAAAATAGTTTATACGGTAAAGCCCCGAGAATGTTGTTTAAGGGGAGGTTTCTACTCGAGGGATTTTTTTCTTTATGCCTTTCTCCCTCATGTTTAGCCCCATTGCTTTAGAGATTTTAAGACGTTCGCCCCATTAGTTTGGCGATTTTAAGAACTTTCACCCCATTTATGTCACTTTTAAGACCTTTCGTCCCATTTAAGTGTAATTTTTTCCTGGCGAGCGATAGCGACCCTGTAATTTAAGAGGAACCGGCTTTCAGCCGGAACATTTTTCTACCGAAAAATGTACAAATTTATCTTGAAAGGGGCTCAAAGGGGTGTAATCTTAAGCTTGATGGATATCTAGAGACCAAACTAAAAACCACCCCTTAAATGACTACTGACGAGTGCCTGGAACTCGTGTGTTTCCTTTTCCTGTGGGTTAGCCTACTACATTATTCATTCACCGCGCTACACACCATTGTGGTTTACTTGAAGGGGTTAAGTGCACGCGACACTGACGGTCACATTCTTGAAGGGGGTAGTGGTTATTTATTGGTCTATTTATATACCGGTATCCATTTTTTTTTTTTTTTTTTTTTTTTTAGTTTCCTCGCTAGACCTCCATCAGCTTAAAAATACACTTCCTAGACTCCTCTGCAAGGTAAATACACTTCCTAGACTCCTCTGCAAGGTAAATACACTTCCTAGACTCCTCTGCAAGGTAAATTTGTAAGGGGTCCAGAAAAATCAACCATCCCCCCCATAAACGCTAATATAGTGAGCACCTTTGTTATGATGAACGAAATGAGCATTTTTAAATGGTTGCGTCATTAAGATCTAGGCAATGTGAAATTTTCCATCATAAATAATCAACGCACAGTTCCGTTATCTTCGTTGAACCTGGAATGGACCCCACCTTCCCAACAAGTTTAGTAATGCGCCCTTAAAAGTGAGCTGGTGTATGTCAACGAGTATTGCAGGCGCTTTGTTCTCTCTATAAGGCATGACGGGTTCTAAACTGGAGTGGCATACATCCAAGGCAAACAATGTGTGCTATAACCCTGTTCCAAATGGGTAGTCAAGAAAATATGAACCCTAACCTCTATAACTCAAAAATGGTTAGAGTAAATGGGTTGTAAAGTTCCACACTTAATCCCTGGCTGACCTTTCTCAAATAGTAGAGATTACTCTTAGTCATTTGTGAGTTATAGATGTTAATGTTCAAGAGTTTTGACCTCCTACCTATGGTCACCTATGGTTGAGTTCGCCACTCTCCTAGTGGCACCGAGGAGCACGTCGCCCCTCGTTCTGGGTGGTGATTTCGTGAAGCAGACTGTTCGAAGGGGCAGCACGCTCCCCTCCTACCAGTACATATTCGGAACAGGGTATAATATATGTTAAGCTGGGGGGAAATAGGCCAATGAGGCAAGAGGTGCGACCACAAAGGGAAGGGGCGGTGAGGGTGGTGCTGTTAAATGATAGCCAGAATATAATTAACAAGCGTTGCAAAGCATAGAAGGCCTCCGTCGAACACTGTCAATCAGCCAGCCGCTCCAATCCCTTCTCTTTCCTATTCTATCTCCCCCGAAATCTCATTCGGCTGATTCACCTATCTATGATCACTTATGTGGAGTTCGCCACTCTGCTAGTGGCACCGAGGAGCGCACCGCCCTTCGATGTTGTTTGAAAATTGATGTAGAAGACTGTTCGAAGGGGCGGAGCGTTCCCCTGCGAAAATGGGCTCGTCTGGCACTTTTTGCAGCTCGACATCTACAGTAGGGCTCTCTTGAAGCTGTCTTACGAGAAGCCGCGGGAATTTGCAGAACAAAAAGAGTGAGACGAGCGGTAATAAGCCTCTCGTGGATTGGCGACGGAGGCAAAAACTAGGCGCAATCCTACTGAAAGGGTTCAAGCACGTCCCTAAAAGTCAGCCGGTCTATCAGATCAGATGAAGGTATTGAGGGATAAGCCTTTACAACGGCACCTCGTATCTACATTCTACTTTTCCTATTTTTCTGAAGAGTGTAGAGAGGGGAGAAGGGGTATTGGAGATAGAGGAATCTGTTGGAGTGGCTTTGTTATGCGTGTTTAGTCTGTATAAATGAACTGGTATCTCTGTAAATGATAAACGGATTCGGGTTCAAAACTGGAGTGGCGAACAGTGTGAACAAGAAAGGCAGACAAGAAGTGGGATAAGAGGATGTCAAACGAGAGATCTATTCCTTCCCTATCAGTTAGTTATCATTACTTAAGGGTAGGCAGACCGTTTTTCTGGACCTCCTACTCCCTCATGTTTAGCCCCATTTGTTTTAGATTATAAGACGTTCGCCCATTAGTTTGGCGATTTTAACACCTTTCGACCCATTTCGTTATCAATTTTAAGACCTTTCGTGCCATTTAGGTGTCGATTTTTTCCCTGGCGAACGATAGTGAGCCTGTAATGTTGGAAGAACCGGCGTTCGGCCGGAACAAATTAATCTAGAAGGGGGATCTAATGGATGTTCTTTTTAAATTTGATGGCGGTCTAGGGAGGAAACTAGAAAAATAATGATTAGCCTACATGCAAAAATCGCCCAAAAAGTGAACCATCCCCCCTTAAATGGCCACAACCAAAACGGCTACATTCATAAACGGCCACATTCTTAAACAGTCACAATAGTAGGCCTAGGTGAGGCTTGGTTTAGCCATTTCAGATTAAGTTAGGTTTTTGGTTGGGTTGGGCTTGTGTTTCGGCTATGTAAGTTTTAGTTGTGGCCGTTTAGAAATGTGGCTCATTAGGCTTGCATTAAAGGTGCCAGTAAAAGGGGCGGCGAGAATGATGGTAATCTCCATCATAATCTGGTTACCATTAGACGAATTTCTTTGGCTTATAATCTACCTCTACGACTGAAAGGGGGTAAATACGCTCTCAATAAACCCTCTGAATAACATAGGTCTTTCTTAAACTGCATAAAACCGTCTAATTTTAGCCTAGAATATAAGGTATAAAGGCATCATCGTGCTGAAGGGGTTATATACGGGAACACCACCCATAAGGAAAACTAAGATACATATTAGATTTCACACTCAAAATATTGAAAACTCCCTCTTGAGTTCCGCATACCGGTACCTTTACCTTTGTTTGTGCTTGAGAGAGAGAGAGAGAGAGAGAGAGAGAGAGAGAGAGAGAGAGAGAGAGAGAGAGAGAGAGAGAGAGAGAGAGAGAGAGAGAGAGAGAGAGAGAGAGAGAGAGTGTGTGTGTATGTGCGTGTGAGTCAGTGTGTGTGTGTTGTGTGCGTGTGAGAGAGTGAGAGTGAGTAAGTACGTGCGTGCTTATGTTATGAAGTAAGTGGAGTAAGTAAGTGACGTGCCGGCCAAAAATGAGTCCTGGAACCTACCAGGCGTGACGACTCTGACAGGGGCCGGGGGAGAGATTTAAGAGATAATTTTCTAACTCCTCACTTGTTCTGGAGTTAGGTCTTTCCAAACTAAATCTGATACCGTGTGTAGCTTTAGTATTATTCCACTATATGTACAAAATTAAACAATATACAGTACGGTGTATATATATATATATATATATATATATATATATATATATATATATATATATATATAAAATCATACACACACACAGCATATACAGTATAATATGGTGGGTTTTTGCATGTTACGACTAGCACGCAACGACAAACACTATCTTCCGTTTCACCTCCTGTACCTTGTCTGTCCAAATCCTGAGGCAGATCTAACTTCCCTTCATCACGTTCATCATTTTAGATAATCTAGGCTATCGTAGGATGTGGGAAGGTCATGAGTAACTGGGAGTGTTGTGAGAAGAAGCCTGCAGACCGAAGGAGAGAGGAGACTGTGAGGCGCCAGTCATAAAGCTGCATTCCCTTCCTGTACCAGCGACGTCGGTTATATTTTAGTCTAGCTATATTTAGACGATTTTATGCAACTTAGGAAGGATTTTGTATAGTAAAAATGGTTAAGTGAGATAGTTCGAGGCCTATTTATTGCTGGAGCCCCTTATTAAACTGAATACAAGCGAGTAACAGTAGCCATAATTAAGTTACAAGGACGGCGCCAGGCATAATATATAAGCTGTATAAACAAACCAGTGTTGACGACTGAACTATCCCAAGTCAACTGCAGCGCCTTGCTGTACATAACATTATACACCAGTCCATTAACAAGAATAATAGTGATACAAAATAAATATTACGAATCAAATGGAGTATCTTGATTTAATTTACATCAGTATGCACATTGTTTTACTCTCACAATGCATTACAAAGGAGGTCTAGGAATGAAATATAACATAATTATATAAATACTTATAGACTCAGAAACTTTCATAATTAATATATAAACCGTATGAAGCTAATGAAGTGCTCCTCCTCATGGGATGAATAGGAACTGCCTCGTGTGGGCCGCAAGGTCTTATGCAGTTTCCCGCGATCTCATGTTCTTATAATTATGGTGTTTATATTCAGAATTATACTACATCTTGGCTCTACTTAAATAACAAAAACATTACCATTTGGAAAGGTCCCAGTTTGACCAACAGCATAACAAACCCAATTTATGTGAACAACTGTACAGTAAATGCACTTCTGTCCAAGTCCATTATTCAGACAAGTTGAGACAACCCTGATTCCCCTCGACACACTAATAAGGGCACCAGCAAGACACCTTAACATTTGCGAGAGGCTGTGGTATATAAATGATTGATGCCTTGTTATATAAATGATTGATGCCTTGTTATATAAATGATTGATGCCTTGTTGTGTAAGGTTAGTCTGGCTACAATCTAAATGCATAAGATAATTGCTGCCTATGTTCTGTATACGAAGTGTAAGCCTCACTCATACTCTCACTATGCTATACTTGTCTTCCACTTTCCTTTATTTGGGATTCTAATATATCTACTAGCATTTAGTCCCAGCTCGTGGACACCTCGTTTGGATCGTAACATCTGTGTGGTCAGTGTATGTGTAAATCTGTTTCTCATACCAACCCTTACAGTACCGGGGACGTCTTTTTGTTTGATTTCAGCAACATTTAGACGATTTGATGAAGCTTAAGTAGGATATATGGTAAGCTAAAGGGATTGTGAAAGTCTATACGCCTTTAACGGGTAGACATCCTTCTTAAGCTGGACAAAACAGTCTAATAGTAGCCCAGCATAAAGTTAAAAAAACGTCGCTGGTACATAAGGGCTTAAGGGGAGATCTCCACTTGAGGGATTTTTTTCTTGACCCCTTTCTCCCTCATGTTTAGCCTGCCCCATTGCTTTTGATACTATAAAACGTTTTCCCCATTAGTTTAGCAATTTTAAGAACTTTCACCCCATATTAAGACCTTTCATGCCATTCAGGTGTCGATTTTATTCTGGCGAGCGATAGCGAGCCTGTAATTTAAGAGGGAGTGGCCTTCGGCCGGGACATTTTTCTACAGAAAAATGTACAAATTTATCGTGAAAGGGACTCAAGGGGGTGTAATTTTAAGCTTGATGGAGGTCTAGGAAACAAACTAAATACCTCCCCTTAAGGGCAGAGGTAAACACCATAATAGTTGCAGGTGGTGTTAGTACATGATGGATCCTTTGGCGTTTTGCACCCGTCACAGCTAACTTTAATGCAGGGTGTCAAACGAGAGGTCTATTTAATGCAGGGTGTCAAACGAGAGGTCTATTCCCTTCTTTTAAGTCAATATTACTGAATATACACAGTTAATATATACACAGTTAAATTTATGCTTCCATGCTCTTAGTCTTGGAAGTGATAAAATTACCAAACAAAATGCAACTTCACGCAATTTTTCTGTATTTTATTCACAATTATTCCACTCTTAAAACCAAATTGTCTCAGTTTGACACACTGTTTTAATGTGACCTTGAAATATGCAGTTAAATATTCAAGGCTAGCTTCAATATTATCAGAAACTGCATCACAAGGTAACTAGGCCTATTGCCTTTGGTTTACAACATATATTTTGGCAACTTATCATTTGCCAATCCCCCCCCCCCCCACAATATTAAGGGGAGATGGGTCGTTTTTCTAGGCACTCATTTCCTTCATGTTTAGCCCCATTAGTGTTGAGATTTTATGACGTTCGGCCCATTAGTTTGGCGATTTTAAGACCTTTCGTTCCATTTCTTTGTCAATATTGAGACCTTTCGTGTCGATGTTTTCCTGGCGAACGATAGTGAACCTGTAATTTTGGAAGAACCGTATCAAAAAACAAAAACAAAACAAAAACAAAAAAACAAAAAAACAAAAACAAAATTTAAAAGAGGGATCGAATGGATGATTTGTTGTTAAGCTTTGATGGAGGTCTAGGGAGGAAACTCAAAAATAAATGAATACCTGTATATAAATATGTACGGTATACCAAAATATAACCACAGTCCCCTTAAGGGAAGAAGCAGAACACACTCTTATTTACGTAAGGTGTTGGCAAATGATGGATGCCTTGGTGGTGGTGGTGGTGGTGGTGGTGGTGTTGTTGTTGTTGTTGTTGTTGTTGTTGTTGTTGTTGTTGTTGTTGTTGTTGTTGTTGTTGTTGTTGTTGTTGTTGTTGTTGCTGTTGCAGTGCTCGTGAGGTTCCCAGACACGCACACCTTAACCATTTTTGGTCGATTTGTTCATGTATCTATTATTTTTCTAGTTTCCTCCCTAGACGTCCATCAAACTTTATATAAAACATCCACTAGATACCCCTTCTAGATTAATTTTTAAATTTTTCGGTAGAAAAATTTCTCGGCCGAAGGCCGATTCTTCCAAAACTACAAGCTCACTATCGTTCGCCAGGAAAACAAAATAAGACACCTAAATAGCACGAAGGTAATAATATTGACAACGAAATGGGGCAAAAGGTCTTAAAATCGACAAACTAACTGGGCAAAAATCTTAAAATCTGAAAACTAATGAGGCTAAACACAAGGGAGGAGATATAGAAAAACGACCCATCTCCCCTTAATATATAGGTAAGGTGTTGGTAAATGATGGATGTTGTGTTGTTGTTGGTCGAGGTGGTGGTGGTGGTGCAGTGGTCGTGAGGTTCCCAGACCAGCTTGGGTGTGATACTATCTACCCACGAACGAGAGGTGTGTGGAGAGAAACACACACACACACACAAACTAACACACACCACACAGAGAGAGAGAGACAGAGACAGAGAGAAAGAAAGAAAGAAAGAAAGAAAAGGAGAGAGAGAGAGAGAGAGAGAGAGAGAGAGAGAGAGAGAGAGAGAGAGAGAGAGAGAGAGAGAGAAAGAGAAAGAGAGAGAGAGAGAGAGAGAGAGAGAGAGAGAGAGAGAGAGAGAGAGAGAGAGAGAGAGAGAGAGAGAGAGAGAGAGAGAGAGAGAGAGAAATAGAAGAGGAAGGTCAAGAAAATAAAGGATAAGGAGGGAGGGGTGAAGTGGAGAATAAGAGGAAAGGTGGAAAGGTAAGAGAGGAAGTGAAGAGGCAGAAGAAGTGGAAAGGTACCGTATGTGAGAGGAGATATGGAATGAGTGGTTAACATGTACAGTCGTGATCATAAATTCTGATACACTTTGATCCTCGAAAAATTAAAAGAACCTCCGAAATACCAATATCAGGCAAACAATAAATAGTATAAATTAAACCCGAAACTGCATCGATGTGTGATACTCATGTATCGTTATTAACAACAACTGTACATAATTTCTGTTCCTCGTCGTAACCTTATGTATGAAACTAGAATAGTAGAAATGAATAGCGAGTGTGGTTTCTTATAATTATCCGTTGACTATGCAGATGAGTTAAACCACTGCACAAGAAACTACACTCGTTATTCAATCATGTGCATGTAACATAACTTATATGGGCAACTGTACATAAGAATGATAAGATACTGGTTCATGGTGGAAGCTTTGGTGTTGTTGTTGCAGGGAACGTGAGGACCAGATTGGCTGATATTATCTAGGCACGGACTTAAGGGGAGATGGCCCGTTTTTCTCCTCCCCCTTCTCCCTCGTGTTTAGCCCCATTAGTTTTCAGATGTTATGACGTGCGGCCCATTAGTTGTCGATTTTAAGACCTCTCGCCCCATTTCTTTGTGAATATTAAGACCTTTCGTGCTATATAGGTGTCGATATTCTTCCTGGCGAACGGTAGTGAGCCTGTAATTTTGGAAGAGCCGGCCTTCGACCGGAACATTTTTCTACCGAAAAATGTACAAATTGATCTAGAAGGAGGATCTAATGAAGGGTTTTTAAGTTTGATGGAGGTCTACTGAGGAAACTAATATAATAATAGAAAGATACATAAATGATCAAATAAATACGAGCATCTCCCCTGAACGTGTACACAGATTGGCAAGAGAGTCGGTGGGGAGGATTGGATGGGGGGCAGACAGGTGGGGAAATCGTGATAGCTTGTGTAAGAGTGCTTGGCCATAATGAGATATATGGGCGAAATAGAAAGTTGTGAAGTTGTGATAGATAGATAGATAAATACCAGTGTATAGATAGATAGATAGAGACAGAGAGATCGTGAAGAGAGATATAGGCTATAACGTGGTGAGAGTGAGAGTTGGAGAGACTGAAAGATATAACGTTTCGAGAGAGAAAAACAAGTTGAAGATAAACGTCAAAGGAAGTGCCTTATGGAGAGGGAAACACGAAAGTGAAGAAGTAAAGGGATATTCAGGGGTGAGCCGGGGTGAAGGGCGAAGTCAATCAGGCGGCACATTGAATATAATATTAGAATGGAAAGGTATCTCTTTGAATATACCGGTTATAAGAATGGAAGACGGAAGATGGGAAGGATGTGATCAAGGAAAAGCGATATAACCTTCAGACATTCTCTCTCTCTCTCTCTCTTCCACTTTCCCTTACTCTCGGGGTTGCTATCTCTACTGCGATCAAGTTTTGGCCACCTCGTCAAGATCGCAAGAGCTGTGTGGCCAGCGTATCTATGTAAATGTAAGTAAATCTCTCTCTCTCTCACACACACACACACACACACACACACACACTAATCTACCATCAGTCTCCTAAATACTCTCTTTATAAAAAACTCTCCTACTCAGCAAAGGTTAATCCCACATTGACCATCATCATCACACCCAACACCTTAACTGCTACTGTATCGGCGACGTCTTTTGTATATTATTCTTGATATATTTAGACGATTTTGTGCAGTTTAAGAAGGATCTGTGGTAGTAAAAAGGTTTAAGTGAGATAGTTTGAAGCCTGTTAATTGCTGGAGGCCCTTTTTAAACTTAATAAAATCGTACACCGTAATAGTGTTTAGAATATGATTAAAAGGAAGTCACTGGTACTGAATAGCTTAATATCAACAAACCCCATTTACATAATGCCACAAATTCCAAGTCCAACATAATTACTCTCCCAATCCTGTCTCGTCATCAACACTCATTCAATCATCACAATCCTGTTCCACCATTAACCTTATCATCTTCATAACATCATCAACACACCTAATTAAAAAAGGGCACCGAATACTGAAGAACAAAGTTTATCTATCTATTGCCGGACACCTTACTCCCCTTTATGAGGGTGGCCATACATAAAATACCTCAAAGTGGACCTATCCCCTATACAATGGAAGTTTATTCTGGTTTCTGGGTTTTCTCAACACAATAATAGTACACATTTATATATAAAAAAAAATATATATACATCCTTCTGGGATTCGAACCTGGGTTACCACATACATAACAAAATATAAAAAATATGTACCGGTATATACCGGTAACCGGTATATATATATATATACAGTATATATATATATACAGTATATATATATATATATATATATATATATATATATATATATATATATATAGATATATTATATTTATACTGTATATATATATACTGTATATATATTATATACTGTATATATATATATATATATACTTTATATATATATACCGGGTATATATAATAATATATATATATATATATACGGTATATATTGTATATACAGTATATATCACTGCCTCATCATCACTATCACCATTCAACTAAAATCACCACATTCCTGCACCATCACCACCACGACCATCATCACACCATCCCACCCAATCACCATATTTGTGCCCCATCACCATTATAATCACCATATTTGTGCCCAATCACCATTATAATCATCATTACAGTCACCCCCATCACCACATTCCCATTAATAATATCCACCACATTCCTGCCCAGTCATTCCCCACGCTCGATTAGTGTAAAGCCGGTATCACAGGAGTGCTTTTTCCCTCAACATTTATCCTCAACACTGGTCTGGCAGCTTATGAGGTCAACATTTACAATATTTCGGTTAGGTTACCTAAATTCATCTAGCATCAGTCTAGTTTCCGATACCAGTGCAAAATAAGCCAGAAATGTTGCCAGGAAAATGCTGATCATCGAATGTTAACTATAAAAGCTCTCGTGTGATACCGGCTTAAGAGATCCAGTATTTTCGTCCATAAGCCAATTCGCCAATATATAATTTTCACCCATACTCGAGGATATTCGACTAAACTTTGAAGTCGGTTAAGATTTAGCTTATAGCTGCTAAATTAGAAAGGTTAGGAGGGGAAAGGTTAGGGTTGATTGGGTAAGGATAGGTTTCATTATGCAAAGGTATGGAGTAGGTTAGATTAGGATAAGATTAAAGACACTATTTGATTAGGCTAAGCTATATCAAATTATCAAATGTTAGGCTAAGTTCAAGTGAAGTCATAGATAGGATATAATACGATTCATTGGGTTGAGTTTATTATGCTAGCTTTAAATCAAGCTGAAAAAGTATGATGGGAGTTAACCATTCCAGTGCGGGTGACGTTTATTGGAGTTAACCATTCCAGTGCGGGTGACGTTTATTGGATTTAATCTGGCTACTATTACACGGTTCTAATCAGCTTAGGAAGGACCTCTAGCAATCAAAAGGCTAAACACTATCGTTATCAACCCTTTTAGCTACCACAGATCCTCCCTAAGCTGTATAAAAGTCTAATTATAGGTAGAATAACATGAAAAAACTGTCCCCGTACTGAAGGAATTAATAAATGTAAGTGGTTTATTGATGGTGATTTACTTGTTAATACTTAATACGCGTGACTGAGTTTATCACTACCATTATCATTATTATGGGCACTTAAATGCCCCTTGTATACCCATACTGTTACAGTGTATGAGTAGAGTCCCCCCCAAATCCAAAACATTATCACTACACTCTGCTTCATTTCATCTGACAGTAAATTGAATTCCTTAGCAGCTAATTTCTCGATACTTCATGGACAAATATTAAACCACTATGTCTCTGCATCATAGTAAGACTAAGCTTATATAATCCGCACCATACTTCACAACAAAATCTTCAAAATAACTGAGAAATCTTGATGGGAACTTTGCAATTTACCGTCAGTTGAAAAGAAACCGAGTATAGGAAGAGTTGTCCTACCTCTACATATGTAAAATTATGTATAATCTTGACCGCTCATCCTCCAGTCACGGTGTATCTACGCTAAACCTCTAAGTCATCCGTCATCGTCACTGTCAAATCCATGGCTTAAGGGAGAGGTAGTCGCTTTTTCTGGACCTCCTTTTCCCTTATGTTTAGCATATATGTTTTTTATATTTTAAGGCGTTCGTTCCATTAGTTTGTCAATTTTAAGACCTTTCGTGCCATTTAAGTGTCGATTTTTCCTGGCGAGCGAAAGCGAGCCTGTAATTTTAGAACGAACCGGCCTTTGGCCGGTACATTTTTCTACCGAAAAATGTACAAATTCATCTTGAGGATGATGGGGGGGGGGGGGGTCAAGATTATACATAATTTTACATACCGTATAGAGAGGTAGGACAACTCTTCCTATAGTCGGTTTCTTTTCAACTGACGGTAAATTGCAAAGTTCCCATCAAGATTTCTCAGCTATTTTGAAGATTTTGTTGTGAAATATGGTGCGGATTATATAAACTTGGTCTTAACCCTCTCCGACATATGACGCGATTTTGAGCCTATTGGGGATACTTTAAAGCCTTTGTTACCATCAGGGGTATTTAGAAATCTAGGGGGTGCTATATTAAGCTTGATGGAGGTCTAGCGAGTAAACTCAAAAATCAATCAATTAATAAATACAATACATACCGGTAGGCCGAAAAACAACCACTACCCCCTTAAAGTGCTGTCATATTGATCCTGTCATCACATTTCCCCCTTCACCTACCCGCTATACCCTGTTCCAAATAGGTAGGCCAGAAATTGTAAGCCCTAACCTCATTAACTCAAAAAGGACTAGAGCAAATGGGTTGTCAAAGTCCGCACCTATTCCCTGGCTGACCCTTCCCAAATGGTGGAAATAGCTCGATTACTCTAGTCGTTCCTGAGTCGTTCAAGAGTTTTGGCCTAGGCCTACTTACAGTATAGGGAATAGGGTATAGTGCTATCTCTACTAGGATTAAGTCCTGGCCACCTCGCAGGGATCGCCAGACATATGTGGCCAGTGTATCTATGTAAAGGCAGCTCTGCCTTTTGCCTCCCTCATCCACATAGCAAAACACCCATAACGAGGGGCGTCGCGCTCCTTGGTGCCGCTAGAAGAGTGGCGAACACATCAAAAGGCAAATCTATGTAAACCTACTGTAACAATCACTTCGTTTACTCATCGCTTATATTATAGTAACATACTTTCATCTCAGTTTTCAACAACCTCTGACTTGAAATTCCTCGTTTTGGTCCTGTCATCTTATTCCCATCTTCACACATAGCAACAGTCACGTCATTTTACTCGTAGTCTTTCACCAGTCTTAATATATTCACTTGTACCAATATTTACTTCCCTCTGGCATAAGGGCGCTTTAAGGGGAGGTATTTAGTTGATTCCCTAGACTTCCGTCAAGCTTAAAATTACTCCCCCTTGACCCCCTTTCAAGATAAAGTTGTACATTTTTCGGTAGAAAAATGTCCCGGCCGAAGGCCGGTTCCCCTTAAATTACAGGCTCGCTATCGCTCGCCAGGAAAAATGGACACCTAAATGGCACGAATGGTCTTAAAATTGACAGAAATGGGACGAAGGTTCTTAAAATCGCCAAACTAATGGGGGAAGCGTCTTTAAATCTCACAAGCAATGGGGCTAAACATGAGGGAGAAAAAAGTTCAGAAAAAAATCCTCCAGGTGGAAATCTCCCCTTAACTACGCTCTTCATCTTGGTTCCCTTCTTTCCATACCGTATGGGAACCAGTCACCTCCTTTATTCGTAACATTAACCCTCTCCGACATATGACGCGATGTTGAGCCTATTAGGGATACATTAAAGCCTTTGTACCATCAAGGGTATTTAAAAACCTTTAGTTTAGTTACTTCAAACTCTGCAGTTGTCTTTGAGTTAGCTGTGGGCAGAAAACTAATTTTGGAAAGGTAATTATAAGAGTGAGAGAACTCTACTTCTTATTGCTAATCTGGCAACCTCTGCGTCATATGAGCGTGAAAGGGTTAATTTACTGTCACGACATAGACTACACGATAACCAGCATGAGAATTCTATAACATTGATTTTCAACATACAGACAAATTATAACCATTTACCTGCCAGTTAAAGTGTACTGTATTAATACAGTATATACCGTATCTTCGTCACTCATACCAATAATCTGTTTCAACGTAACATTTATTACATTCACAATCCTATGCACAAAAATAGTTACCCGTATAATTCCATTTCTCAGGGTTTATTGTCAGGCTAGTGTTGACCACTAATTCGCCAGTCATAGTGGATATTCTTTTTAGCTACCGGTATTCGATCAACACATAATTTATCATTGTATCTCTACAACAGGCATGTGGTACTTTCAATGAGGCTGATTATTTATCCATTATTTTAGTGCATAATATTATCCTGTGTTTTCCCTACCAATCCTTATTAAGTTTCTAAGCACTCTGTTCTGCTTTCTTCCAAAGTTATCTCATTCTATCCCCCACGTCTCTCCTTCATCCAATCTGAACAACCTTCACTTTAACATACCAGTAATTAGATTCCTGTTCTCCCTTCCTTGAAAGGCCCCTTGCCCTTATTATTTTCCTGCACGACACTCACTCCCATTAGCCATTCCCTTTCATGTCCTGGGTTCATTTCCGCCAATCAAATTCTGCTTAATACACCAGTAGCTCTTATAATTAACCCATTAATATTGCCGACACGTTCCTATTAACCCTTTCAGCACGGTGACGTAATTTTCGTCTTATTCTGGTTACCGTTAGACGATTTTCTTTCGCTTATAATCTACCTTCAGGAGTTCGATCTCAATAAACCATCTGAATAACCTAGAGCTCTCCTAAACTGCACACAATCGTCTAATATTAGCTCTAAAAAAAGACGTCATCTTTCTAAAGGGGTTAAAGCAAATATACATTATTATATCTAACGTACTTTTTTCCATGATTTGAAAGTTAGACCGGGCCAAAATATAATATTTTAGCATTCATTTTCCTACCATAACTGATAACATTTATCTAACACACACACACACACACACGGTTAATGATATCTTAGAAGCAAAACAAAATCTTACACGCTTATCTATACAAAATACCTACCAACGATATTTTATAACTATCATCAAGAAGACAGCGTTTCATTTAGGCTTCCCTTAGTCAGTAGCACCATTAATGATGAGAGCCAGTGGAGGAGAGTCCCTGGGAGCGGGGTCGGGTAATGATAGTGTTGAACGGTTAAGTGGATGGTGGAGGGGGTGTTATTATGTGGACGGTGGAAAGCTCTATGCAACCTGAGTTAAGCCGGTATCACACGAGAGATTTATGGTCAACATTCTATGATCAAAATTTTTCTGGCAACATTTCTGGAGTATTTTGCCATGGTATCGGAAACTAGACTGATGGTAGATGAATGTAGGTAACCAAAATAATCTAAATGTTGACCTCATAAGCTGCCAGACCAGTGGTAAGGATAAATGTTGAGGGAAAAAGCGCTCGTGTGATACCGGCTTTAGTCTTCAGGTTGTAAGTTGCGAAAGGCTCTCGAGTGAATGTTCCAATGTTCATAAATATATATATAATACATATACTGTATATGCCCATCCCCCCTTAAATATATAATATAATGTATCAATATATTATGATGTATAATATTGAATAGTGGAATACCGGTGATGCTAATGGTGGATCGTGAGATTGTTAAAAGCAATGCTCTTTACCAGACACTGTGAGAGTGCTTTTAGTAAATCGTGTGTGGCTGATTTTATAATGTACCTTGATTCTCGTACAGTTGGCCATATGAATTTGTATACACTCCGTAATTTTATGAATGGGAGAAATAGTTTGATTGATTGATTGATTCAAAGTGTACGATCTTATGCGATGCAGCAGTTAAATAATATGGTCAAGTAATTGTACCATGGCCAATTATTCTTGTAAGTAGATCATACTAGAGTTCATTCTATGCATACAATCACCGAGTGGAGACACATTCAATCATTCATGTGGCCAATTGTACATATCGATACTGGTACATCATAAATATATTAAAATAATTCTACTCATATTTCGTAATCATTAGATGAGACCACCGCGTACGAACAGGCCAGTCTGGCCAATGCAATATGGCGGCTGTCAACCCAGATGAGGAAGAGTGAATGAGACGCGATACAAGTGCATGGGCAGACAAGGACCTTGAGGTTGAGAACATTGCTCTCTCAGAGGACATGGTTATAAAAGGGTTGCGGTGATTGAGTGCGTGTGGTGTGTCTCAGTGCAGTTAAATGATGGTACACTGTAAACAAATAATAATAATACAAAACAAAAATATTTAAAGTGTCCATAATATTTTACCCTTGTTGATATATATAAATACACCCGTCAAATGTAAGACTACAAAGGTAAATCACTATCAAAATACCCAATGAATATATATTATATATATATATACATATATCATACGCTCTTCATATCCTTGATATTTGAGAATGCAAGTTTATTAATTGACATATTAAGACGTAATCTACCACAGGAAGAACAAGCAAAACACGGAAGGCATAAAAAACACACCCAGAATTATAAAACACGTCTACTGTTCAACAAGATGAGGAAGGGTACATGAGGGTGGGTGTGGCGTGTTGCATTTTGGTCCTCCATGAAGTTAAATTATGTTATGTGTATTGTATTAAATGTATTGAGATCAAACATACCACAGGAAGATCAAGCAAATCAATGAAGGCACACAGAACACAGCAAGAATAAAACACGTCTACTGACCAACAAAATGAGAACGAGTAAATGAGGATGGATGGTGTGTTGTAATTTGGTTATCATTGAAGAGCTAAATAATTATATGTGTATTATAGTACATGTATCGAGATAAAACATACGACAGGAAGACCAAGCAAAACACTGAATGCTCACAAAGCACAGGGAAAATAATAAAACTCGTCTACTGCCCAATAAAATGAGGAAGAGTAAACGAAACACAATATACATGTGGACAACCAGAGACCTTGACGTTGAGGACACTGCACTCTCTGATCCGAGGACATGGTTGGAGACGGAAGCGATGATCGAGTGTGTGTGTTCATGTTGAGTTGCCGTGAGTTTTTATTGCACTGTTTCTTTTTAGTTTTGAGTGCACAGATCGGTTGTGATATGAGTGAACTGAATCGTGTTTTGAGTGGAAAGATGGGTTTTGATATGAGTTAACTGAACTGTGTTTGTGATACGAGTGCAATGATATCGTTGTGTTTTAAGTGCATTGAAAGGTTGTGAACTTGTGGTTGATTGAGTTTGGTGCGTTGTGTTGGATATAGAGTGCGAAGTTGCCTTGAACATTGAGTGCAGTAGCTACTGGATTGTGATATATATATAGTTCGATTCAATAAGGAACAGACCATACACTTCTCGCTTGTTTACAAATAGGACCGATGCTTTTAATGTTGTGAGCTTCATTGTGTTGAGTTAAGGGGAGATGTCCACTTGAGGGATTTTTTTCTTGACCCCTTTCTCCCTCATGTTTAGCCCCATTGCTTTTGATATTATAAAACGTTTGCCCCATTAGTTTAGCGATTTTAAGAACTTTCACCCCATATTAAGACCTTTCGTGCAATTCAGGTGTCGATTTTATCCTGGCGAGCGATAGCGAGCCTGTAATTTAAGAGGAATCGGCCTTCGGCCGGGACATTTTTCTACCGAAAAATGTACAAATTTATCTTGAAAGGGACTCAAGGGGGTGTAATTTTAAGCTTGATGGAAGTCTAGGGAACAAACTAGATACCTCCCCTTAAGTATCTATAGTTGTGTTGTATCAAAGCATTGAATGTATGTTGTGTCGTGTGTGGTCAGTACCGGTATCTCCTTTAAACCCAACAAGAATTAACAATGCCTAATGGTATTGACCTGTTCTCAAAGGCCTAACGTTGAGACAAGATAATACGTGAATAAAATCATCTATAGATAGCCAGAGAAACTGTCAAATGGCTTCCTAATCCTGAAGGGCTTAACACTGATCATAGTAAAGGGGAAACAACGAAACATACCATCCTGTATATCGATTTGTTGTCGGCAATCTAGCGGCATGTACCGTAGATTTATATACACCACTCTCAATATCCCAAGAGGCGTTCGTCCTTACCTGTGAAAAATAGAAAGAAAATTATTAAATACGGTACATTATAACCTTGCAATATGACTAGCCTATATATATATATATATATATATATATATATATATATATATATATATATATATATATATATATATATATATATATATATATGATACACATTATTTCAACACGCATGTAAGCTTTAAGTAGCCTATGTGGTAATTATAATAGTTGATTACATTTCCGCACAAGTCATTACATAACTAATGAGATGCCGCAATACCCAAACACCCACCCATTATCCCTTGCAATATTGCTCAAGGGATTCATTAGCAAGAGATCATTGCACAATCAAGGTGTATTTACAGAAAGCTACCAATTAACATTACATTTAAACGAAAATATACAAACATGGGGAAAGATAAATTCCTGTTTGTGATTACGAAAACTAAAAATTGTTTAAAGAAAATGGTCCCTACCACTAACCCGATTTGATTCGAGGGTGGCCTTTTTGGATCTCCCCTCCATAGTTTGAATATTATATGACGTTTCTCTACATTGGCTTCACCCCATTCAGGTGTCGAGTTCTGTATTCTGGGCGAGCGTTTGCAAGCATGTAATTTAGAAGAAAGTGTTTCGGCTATTATGTAAATAATTAGCTTGAAGGAGGTCTAGGATGGCCTATCTTTAGTTTGAAGGAAATCTGAGAAGGAGTTTTTATTTGCCTACGAGACAAACTAGAACACATCGCTCGAAAATGGCAAAAGTAAGCAAAATCCTCCATGATAATTAAACAAAACATTATAAAAACCGTCAAGAAGCCGGATCAGATAGTTTTAAAGCAGACTTAAAACACACAAATGACAGTGTGAAAGAAGAAAAGCTACTAACAGAGTTCGAGCCTTGGGTACGGACACCAGTGGGAGGGTTACAAGGGAATAATTATTTAATGAACCCAGGCCAAACTATTACAACACACAGCTAACACATATTGAGAAGGAGAAAGGTGGAGAAAAATAACTTCAATACGAAAATAAACATGTAGGCTACAGTCGGCTAAATAAGTCATGTCCCAGCTGGCATTAAGTTTGGCTTGCTCTGTGCTGTATTAATGTATGTCAGATGTTGAATAGGGTGGGTAAGTGTAGGAACATGTTTGTATATTTCATGAAGAAATGAAGCTTAGATATTGCTGATACCAATTATTGATCAAAACATACATGGTGCCGAGACATCTCTTATTAGCGCGACTGCACAGTCGGCCAAATAAGTGATGTGTCAGGACCAAGTATGCTTTGATCAATAAATGGTATCAGCAATATCCAAAACTTTATTTAATCGTTTTGGGTGAGATATACAAACCTGTTCCTACACTTACCCTCCCTATTCAACATCTGACAGACATTAATACAGCACAGAGCGGGCCAAACGTAATGACAGCTGAGCAATAACCTATTAGCGCCACTGTACTGGTACCGGTACTCTTCACTGTTAATACAAACTACAGCCCATTTATTGTCCAGCTGACGGTAAATTATAACGACTCAGTCTTGATTTTTCAGCTAGTACAAGATTTTGTAGTGAAGTGTTGTTAAATATAAAACTTGGCAATAATATGACTAAGACACTCAATAGTTTCATATTATTCCGTTAAGGGGAGGTTTTTAGTTGATTCCCTAGACTTCCATCAAGCTTAAAATTACTCCCCCTAGACCCCCTTTCAAGATAAATTTTTACATTTTTCGGTAGAAAAATGTCCCGGCTGAAAGCCGGTTCCTCTTAAATTACAGGCTCGCTATCGCTCGCCAGGATAAAATCGACACCTGAATTGCACGAAAGGTGTTAATATGGGGTGAAAGTTCTTAAAATCGCTAAACTAATGGGGCAAACGTTTTATAATATCAAAAGCAATGGGGCTAAACATGAGGGAGAAAGGGGTCAAGAAAAAAATCCCTCAAGGGGAGATCTCCCCTTAAGCAACACAAGAACCAGTTGCTAAGGGATGCAATTGACCGTCAGCTGAAATCAACCCGAGTTTGGTCATATTAACCCTTTCAAGATCCAATACGCATTTCTTTTCTGTTTTCTGGCTATAGTCAAACGATTGTATTCAGATTAGGAAGGGTATAAGGAAAT
This sequence comes from Paralithodes platypus, assembly GCA_032716605.1. Lineage (NCBI taxonomy): Eukaryota > Metazoa > Arthropoda > Malacostraca > Decapoda > Lithodidae > Paralithodes > Paralithodes platypus. The sequence goes on along the minus strand of CM064485.1, from coordinate 5,257,138 downwards.
CAGAGGGTTAATTGAGATAGTCTTTACCCTAATACTTCCCACAGATCCTTCCTAAACAGCATACAATCGTCTAATGATAGCCAGACTATACTGTCAAAATGCGACATCATCTTCAAAGGGGTTAACCAGAATACAGCCTATTTATTCCCACCTGTGTCTATAAGGAATGAAATTGGCCCGTTAAGTTGGTATCACACAAGAGCTTTCGTAGTCAACATTCGATGCTCAACATTTTTCTGGCAAAATTTCTGGTCTATTTTGCACTGGTATCGGAAACTAGATTGATGCTAGAGAAATTTTGGTGGCAGCAATATTGTAAAAGTTGACCTCATAAGCTGCCAGACCAGGGTTGAGGATAAATGTGGAGGGAAAAAAGCGCTCGTGTGATACCGGCTTCAGTCACCCAGAGACCCTACAGTATATTTTTTTTTAATTTGGCGCCAACCTCCGCCATCTTGGTTTGCTGAGGTAAAGGGATTCCCAAGCACAACGAACAATAAGCTAGCAAAACAAACCTAAACTTGGCTGGGGGAAAGTCGAGAGAAAACACAGAACGCACAAAGGTGGATCTGAAACTTAGGGGGACATGAGGAGCCGGTTTTTTGGACCACTTTCTCCCTCATGTTTAGCCCCATTAGTGTTCAGATGATAAGATGTATGCCCCATTAGTTAGTCGATTTTAAGACCTTTCGCCCCATTTCTTCGTCAATATTTAGACCTTTCGTGCTATTTAGGTGTCGATTATTTTCTTGGCGAACGATAGTGAGCCTGTAATGTTGGAAGAATCGGCCTTGGGCCGGAAAAAATTTCTACCGAAAAATTTACAAAATAATCTAGATTTTTTTTTTTTTTTTTTTTTTTTTTTTTTTTATGGTGGTCTAGGGAGGAAACTAGAAAAATAATGAATACATGCAAAAATCTCCCCAAAAAGTGAACCATCTCCCCTTCAGGAGGTTGCGCTTGTTTATTTGGGCTATACTGTATATTTGATTATTTATGAATGTTTGAGTTTCCTCGCTAGACCTCCATCAACCGTAAACAACCCCCCCCCCCCCCCCTTAGACTCCCTTTCAAGGTAAATCTGTACATTTTTCCCCGGTCGAATGCCGATTCCTTTAAAAATTAGAGGCTCGCTTTCGCTCGCCAGGGAAAATCGACACCTAAATGGCACGAAAGATCTTAATATTGACAAAGAAATGTCTTAAAATCGATAAACTAATGGGGCAAACATCTTAAAATCTGAAAACTAATAGGACTAAACATGAGGGAGAAGTGTCCAGAAAAACCCGCCACTAGCCCCTTAAGAACAAAATGGAGAGGGGGATCTGATGCGTCCTAAAGTCAACAAACAGAATAATAAGGAAAAGGAATACGAGTATAGGGAAGAACGAGTATAAGGACTACGAGTATAGGGAAGAACGAGTATAGGGAAGAACGAGTATAAGGAATACGAGTATAGGGAAGAACGAGTATAGGGAAGAACGAGTATAAGGACTACGAGTATAGGGAAGAACGAGTATAGGGAAGAACGAGTATAGGGAAGAACGAGTATAGGGAAGAACGAGTATAGGGAAGAACGAGTATAGGGAAGAACGAGTATAGGGAAGAACGAGTATAGGGAAGAACGAGTATAAGGAAACGAGTATAGGGAAGAACGAGTATAGGAAGAACGAGTATAGGGAAGAACGAGTATAAGGAAGAACGAGTATAGGGAAAGAACGAGTAAGGAAGAACGAGTATAGGGAAGAACGAGTATAGGAAAACGAGTATAGGGCAAGAACGAGTATAAGGAAGAACGAGTATAGGGAAGAACGAGTATAGGGAAGAACGAGTATAGGGAAGAACGAGTATAGGAAGAACGAGTATAGGGAAGAACGAGTATATAGGGAAGAACGAGTATAGGGAAGAACGAGTATAGGGAAGAACGAGTATAGGGAAGAACGAGTATAGGGAAAGAACGAGTATAGGGAAGAACGAGTATATAGGGAAGAACGAGTATAAGGGAAGAACGAGTATAGGGAAGAACGAGTATAGGGAAGAACGAGTATAGGGAAGAACGAGTATAGGGAAGAACGAGTATAGGGAAGAACGAGTATAGGGAAGAACGAGTATAGGGAAGAACGAGTATAGGGAAGAACGAGTATAGGGAAGAACGAGTATAGGGAAGAACGAGTATAGGGAAGAACGAGTATAGGGAAGAACGAGTATAGGGAAGAACGAGTATAGGGAAGAACGAGTATAGGGAAGAACGAGTATAGGGAAGAACGAGTATAGGGAAGAACGAGTATAGGGAAGAACGAGTATAGGGAAGAACGAGTATAGGGAAGAACGAGTATAAGGAAGAACGAGTATAGGGAAGAACGAGTATAAGGAATACGAGTATAGGGAAGAACGAGTATAGGGAAGAACGAGTATAAGGAAGAACGAGTATAGGGAAGAACGAGTATAGGGAAGAACGAGTATAGGGAAGAACGAGTATAAGGAAGAACGAGTATAGGGAAGAACGAGTATAGGGAAGAACGAGTATAAGGAAGAACGAGTATAGGGAAGAACGAGTATAAGGAAGAACGAGTATAGGGAAGAACGAGTATAGGGAAGAACGAGTATAAGGAATACGAGTATAGGGAAGAACGAGTATAGGGAAGAACGAGTATAGGGAAGAACGAGTATAGGGAAGAACGAGTATAAGGAAGAACGAGTATAGGGAAGAACGAGTATAAGGAAGAACGAGTATAGGGAAGAACGAGTATAGGAAGAACGAGTATAAGGAAGAACGAGTATAGGGAAGAACGAGTATAAGGAAGAACGAGTATAGGGAAGAACGAGTATAGGGAAGAACGAGTATAAGGAAGAACGAGTATAGGGAAGAACGAGTATAGGGAAGAACGAGTATAGGGAAGAACGAGTATAGGGAAGAACGAGTATAAGGGAAGAACGAGTATAGGGAAGAACGAGTATAGGGAAGAACGAGTATAGGGAAGAACGAGTATAAGGACTACGAGTATAGGGAAGAACGAGTATAAGGAATACGAGTATAGGGAAGAACGAGTATAAGGAATACGAGTATAGGGAAGAACGAGTATAAGGACTACGAGTATAGGGAAGAACGAGTATAGGGAAGAACGAGTATAGGGAAGAACGAGTATAGGGAAGAACGAGTATAGGGAAGAACGAGTATAGGGAAGAACGAGTATAGGGAAGAACGAGTATAGGGAAGAACGAGTATAGGGAAGAACGAGTATAAGGAATACGAGTATAGGGAAGAACGAGTATAGGGAAGAACGAGTATAGGGAAGAACGAGTATAAGGAATACGAGTATAGGGAAGAACGAGTATAGGGAAGAACGAGTATAGGGAAGAACGAGTATAGGGAAGAACGAGTAAATAGGTATAAGGAAGAACGAGTATAGGGAAGAACGAGTATAGGGAAGAACGAGTATAGGGAAGAACGAGTATAGGGAAGAACGAGTATAGGGAAGAACGAGTATAGGGAAGAACGAGTATAGGGAAGAACGAGTATAGGGAAGAACGAGTATAGGGAAGAACGAGTATAAGGAATACGAGTATAGGGAAGAACGAGTATAGGAAACGAGTATAGAAGAACGAGTATAGGGAAGAACGAGTATAAGGAAGAACGAGTATAGGGAAGAGCGAGTATAGGGAAGAACGAGTATAGGGAAGAACGAGTATAGGGAAGAACGAGTATAAGGAATACGAGTATAGGGAAGAACGAGTATAGGGAAGAACGAGTATAGGGAAGAACGAGTATAGGGAAGAACGAGTATAAGGAATACGAGTATAGGGAAGAACGGTATAGGGAAGAACGAGTATAGGGAAGAACGAGTATAAGGAATACGAGTATAGGGAAGAACGAGTATAGGGAAGAACGAGTATAGGGAAGAACGAGTATAAGGAATACGAGTAAGAAGAACGAGTATAGGGAAGAACGAGTATAGGGAAGAACGAGTATAGGGAAGAACGAGTATAGGGAAGAACGAGTATAAGGAATACGAGTATAGGGAAGAACGAGTATAGGGAAGAACGAGTATAGGGAAGAACGAGTATAAGGAATACGAGTATAGGGAAGAACGAGTATAGGGAAGAACGAGTATAAGGAATACGAGTATAGGGAAGAACGAGTATAGGGAAGAACGAGTATAAGGAATACGAGTATAGGGAAGAACGAGTATAGGGAAGAACGAGTATAGGGAAGAACGAGTATAAGGAATACGAGTATAGGGAAGAACGAGTATAGGGAAGAACGAGTATAGGGAAGAACGAGTATAGGGAAGAACGAGTATAAGGAATACGAGTATAGGGAAGAACGAGTATAGGGAAGAACGAGTATAGGGAAGAACGAGTATAGGGAAGAACGAGTATAGGGAAGAACGAGTATGAATACGAGTATAAGGGATAGTATAGGGAAGAACGAGTATAGGGAAGAACGAGTATAAGGAATACGAGTATAGGGAAGAACGAGTATAGGGAAGAACGTCAGAAGCAGCAAACGGAAGAACGATGGGATGATTATAATATGAAACAACAACAAGGATATAACAAGTGTATGAAAAAGGCATACATAATCAATGGCGATTTACCTTTCTATCTGGCATAAGATGGGTTTATTAACACCATTTTAGAGTATAGATACATAAAAGGATATACAAAAAACGCGAATAAATCTGTTGACACTGGTTACGAAGAAAGAGAAACTGACAATACTAGCTAATAAAAGGATAACTAAATAATGGGCGAACAAAACAAGTGTGGAAATGGGTATAGCCTATAGAAGACTAACGATTGGGTTAGAGTAGGCAGAGAATGCATACAAAAGCGCTAACATTGGCCACGACAAAAAGTAAACAAGGAACAAGACGGTAAAACAAAACAAGTTACAAGGCAAACACTGTAAAACAAATATAAATACAAAAAGATGGTGGTGGGGGGGGGCTGATACGAAGGCTTGTAAATAAGAAACCGATAGCTGTGGAAAGGGCAAGGGCAAAGGGGGAATGGAGAGGAAAAGGGCAAGATAAGTAAAAACGAAGGGTAAGTACAAAAAAAGGGTAAGGGCAAAATGCTGTAGCCTACACTGAAAACGAAATAGTATAAAAATGGTAGGCATTATGCAATCAATGAGTATGCTGATAGTGCTTTACCTTTCGTGAATAAAATGGATTTATTACTAGTAATATACCGTACCGGTACCGGTACCTCTAGAGAGAGTGTGAAAGAGAGAGAGAGAGTGTGTGAGAAAGTGAGAGTGAGAGAGAGCGTGTGAGAAAGTGAGAGAGAGAGAGTGAGTGAGTGAGTGAGTGAGTGAGTGAGTGAGTGAGTGAGTGAGTGAGTGAGAGAGAGAGAGAGAGTGTGTGTGTGGGGGGGGGGGTTTAGATTTTCATAATTAACTTTACTTTCTGCCCAATCATTCTCACAGCCTTCTTTCCCACCTCCCTACCTCCACCTACTCCACCCCTTCCCTTATCCAAATCCTCCAGCTTTTCATTCCTCCCCCCTCCAATTCCTCCTTTCATCTCCCTCCTCCTTCTCTTCCTACTCAAACCTCTTTCAAGCTCCCCTATTCTTCCTTCTCCTCCCCCCCCCCCCCCCTTCCTCATCAACCCTCCTCGTATCTCTCCTCTTCCTCTTCCTAAACCCTACTTTTACCTTTCCTCTCCCTCCCCTCCTAAAACCCCCCCCCCCTCTTCCTCATCCCCCCACACGTCACCACCACCACCCTCATACGCTTTGATCAGGCCTCACCTTGACATTCTCACTCAATACGGTCTTCTAAAAATACCAATGCCATACACGCCTATCACATTTACGCACAATTCTTCCCTTTCAATCAGGGTGTCAAACGAAAGCCAAGTCCTTTCTTTCCAGCCATTATTACGGTATAGGCCTATGTAAAGATTAAATGGTGGCTATAGTTCAAATTATGCCTCTGGAAGTGATAAAATTACCAAAACAATGTTCTTTCATCTTATTTGTTTTTTTTTGTATTCCATTTCATATGCATTCAAACTTTCAAAAAATAAATGGCTCCGGTTTGACACCCTGTTTCAATATGGGCTTACCTCACCCGAGTTACGTAGGTGGAGAGTTAACCCTTTCAGCACGATTACGAATTTTGTTTTGCCTTTCAGTCTATCTACAATTAGACGATTTTATGCAGTTTAGGAAGGCCTCATGTTATATACTATCTTCAGTCATAGAGTTAGATTGTAAGCTAAAGAAAATCGTCTAATGGTACCGGCTAACCAGAATATCAGGACATTTACGTTACCGTGCTGAAGGGGTTAAATTAAGAGTTCAAAGATAATAATATTGAATACTGATATGAAAACATTACACCACACCATACACCATATACAGTATAATGATATTTTTCCAAATAGGCTATCATAAAGATATAAACGTTAGCGTTGTCAAAATACTGCTTGAAGCTAGGACATAATGTAACACAAATAATTAGCTATACTATAGTAACACGTCGTACGACATGTATGCATCACCTACACAAATAAAATAATAAAATAACAAATATATTGGAGGAAAAACTCATAAACCCCCTAAAAGCAAACACAAGCGACCCTTTCACTCACACGTCCAATGTTTACAAGCAGGACCTGAGGTGTACGCCCTGTTGGCACTACAATACTGACTAGCACATAACAATACAGACTTAACACCTTAACACACAGGCACATGTAAGCATATTATACAACCTTAGACAGTACACACACGTACACATATGCATCAGCACTCACATAAACACTATTAACTCTTTCCAAGATACGAGGACACTTTTCCTATTTGTATTGTGGGTACCGGTAATAGCATACGATTATTCTTAGATTAGGAGGGAATTATGGGAGTCACAAGACTAGTAGTGATAAATTTTACCCATTTGCTTCCTAGAAGGATTTCCAAACCTGAATACAATTGTTTAATGATGGCAACAAATCATGTGAAAATGCGTCTTCGAAGACTGAAATGGTTAAAAACACACAGATACATAATACACAAAAAGATATGATAGAGGCATACACATACGATCAGAATCACAAATACACACCTTCCACTTCTATTTTTCACACATACAAACTCACTAATCTCTCTCTCTCTCTCTCTCTCTCTTTCTCTCTCTCTTCCGGCAATAAAGGAACAGCAATAAAGGTAAAGTAAGACGAAGAGAGAGACACTTAGTGCCTGGGAAATGCCAGTGACTCAACGGAGGTGTGTGGGGTGTGGGTGGGATGGTGGGTGAGTGGGGGTGGGATGGGTATAGTGGGAGGGGGGGGGGGATTGGGTAGGAATGGTGACTGGCAAGGATATGGCGAGGGATGAGAATAGGAGGGGAATAGGGTCCTAGGGATGGTGGAAGATATGAATAATGTTGGGAAAAGGGATGTTGGGGGGAAAGGATTGAGGGAGTATAGATGATGTTGGGGGGAAAAAGATTGAGGGAGTATAGGGATGGTGGATTAATGAGGGATGGGCATAAGTATAAGTGGAGAATGGATCATGAGGATATGGGGAGAACGTGGATATTTAGAGATAGGGTAGCAGGGTGATATGAATAGGGATTGGGGAGGGAGGGATTTGGTGGGGTATTGGGATGGGTCAGCATGGTTTAATGAGGATGGTAGGTGGGTCGGGATGGTATGATAGGGATGGGTATGGTAAGGGAATGGGGATAAGGAGAGATACAAGTGGTGGAGGGATGGTGTGTATGGGTATGGAGGGTCATGGGCAATATACCGTACTGTATAGAGAAATGAAAAATAGTAAGAGATGGGTTTAGTAGGAGGATGGCTCGTGACATTCCCTTCCTCATTCTTACACATACTGCAATAATATCTCTCTCTCTCTCTCCATATCCACCACTTTCACTATTATAATGATGATAAACCAACACATTACGCACCTCATCACATACATTCCCCAACCCATCTAATCAACCCAAGCCAAACAATGCTAACTTCCTCATCACCTCCAGACCCCCTCGACCACAGATAAGGACCTAGGGTGTAAATATTTATAGTGGGTGATAGCCTCGTTAGATGCTAGAAGGTCCTGTTGTGTCAGCCCTTAATGTCTAGGGTACTTTTTAATCATATTGCATAGGCTAAGTAGGCCAGATTGGAACTGATTGATATAGATAGATACCGTACATACATCTATAGATACCGGTACTGTACGGTGATAGATAAATTGTAAGACACATAGGATACTGTACAGGATATAAATAGATATGTATCTCAAATTGTATTACCGGCATTGAATATTTTCGTCTACCAATTGATTTACTTTGTTATTATGTGTGTAGCTATCAGCAGCCCGTATTACTTTTGTATCGAGCCTTCTCTCATACTTGGAGATGTTCGGCCACCTTTCAATGGCCTCGGCGGGAGCTGTTCCCCCCGAGTATGTTTGTTGCTGGTGATTGATAAGCCAGGCTATTAGAGGCAGCAGCTCTCAACCCCGCGAAGCATGGTTTAATAAGGCACCATCTGCTTTATGTATCATTCAGATGGTACAGTCACGGTCAAAAGTCGTGTCCTACCTCCACAATTACACCTCCGACTTCTCTCTCGTGTGTGAAGTGAAAATATATATGCTTAACAGATACAACATAAAGCATTTACGGTATATTCAATGTGTGTTCAGATTTTAAATAAAGCCAAGACAACAAAATAAATTTGAAGCTAAAAAGGTGTGACACAGCTTTGTGTCCGTTGGTGAATTCATAAAAACGAAGGAAGTGTATGTCAGAGACAGAGAGAGAGAGAGAGAGTGTGTGTGTGTGTGTGTGTGTGTGTGTGTGTGTGTGTGTGTGTGTGTGTGTGTGTGTGTGTGTGTGTGTGTGTGTGTGTGTGTGTGTGTGTGTGTGTGTGTAACTACAAGAGGTATGGTGGTGAAATTGTAGCCCCCTTGTGTTGACCATGAGAGTAGACCTTCACACCACCACCACCACCACCACTACTATATCATCAAAGGCAGACTACACTATTGCACGTCCTATAGATAAACAGAGATAAGCTGTGTATCACGGTGGTCTCCTTTGAGCCAGCCGCGAAGGGTGTCGTTCATTAAAAAAAAAAAATATATAAAAAAAAAAAAAAAAATCGTAATAGTACCGTATATAAAACCTCAAATTATTATTATAATTTGTAAATAATATTAATAATAGCTAATAATAACATAAGTAGCAGTACCGGTAGTAGTAGTAATAGTAGTTGTAGTAATGACAATAACATCAACATAAAAATGATGATAAATATAACAAATAATAAGAACAAAAATAATAAAACAATATCAACCGACATAACATTATAAACAGCCACAACAACATTCGAGAGTGCCAGGAGGACCTTCATAAAGTGCCTGAAGAGAGAAGTCCAAAGAATTAAGGGAAAGGTTTGATCTCATACTTTACTTCAGACGAGAGTGCCGCGGAAAGAAAGAGAGAGAGAGAGAGAGAGAGAGAGAGAGAGAGAGAGAGAGAGAGAGAGAGAGAGAGAGAGAGAGAGAGAGAGAGAGAGAGAGAGCGAGCACGTCAAGGTCATAGCATCGTCTCCTTTCTTTGAGACTAGTGACAAATATTATAGGATGCTGAAATAAACAGATAAGCGTGTGTGTGTGTGTGTGTGTGTTTCTATCTTTGAGACGAGGGTAACAAAATAATATAGGAGCTAGGTTGAAGAGATAAAACAAACTGAGGGAGCGAATTAAATTTGTCTGACAAGAAAATTAAGAGACGTATAAATGAAGATTAAAAGAAGAGAAAAGTGGATGGGAGGTAAAACATAGAAAATCTAACAATAATTGTGAAGGAGAACAATTAAAAAAAATTGCTGAACCTAGACGAGGAAACACACGAACCGACGTTATATTATGATAGAAAGATAAGTTAAAATAGAAAATGTATTAAATATAAAGTGTCATATCCAATCGCCACCTCTGATCCCCAACAAGAAGAAGAACAGCAACAACAAAGTAGATCATTTATAAAAATAAATAGGAAGAGGTAAGCAACACAATATAGAATAAAACAAAGAAGATAATAAGGACAATCTAGACATCGTAAAGTAGAGAGTAGACAGGAAGTGGAGACATGTTTATTAGCACCCAGAGGACAAAAGGGTTGAGTCTGAGTCACACCAATACTTGTACCCACGTTCCAAAGAGTCATTGTATACCAGACGAAAATAAATACATAATGAAGCCAATTATGTGATGATTTATACCCCTATTGTTAGTCTAGTTTTGTTTAACTCAGTATATGGGAAACTCATATAGCCTAAACAGAAGAATACATAACATACCGCATAATTATCCGTAAATATAACCGAAATATGCAACAAAAATCCTCAAACGCAGTGGACTCCACGCTGCTAACATTAAACATAGGACGTCAAAAGAAGAAGAGGCCTGCAGGGATAGCAGTATAGGATGTCGTAAATGTAAACAAACATTGAATGAGAGACCGCACTATAGTTGAGAGACCAGGACATAATTAGCTTGATAAGTTGTGCTCGTTTACGTATTTCTGACTTACAATAAGGCAATGTTATTCGGCTTGATCTCTGAGAAGCAAATAACTATAGTCTATTCACTACATTTGGGCAAAACAATCTTAAACCTTAACAAGGACTATAGCAAATGGGGTGTAAATTTCCACACCTATTCCCTTGCTGACGCTTCCAAAATGGTAGAACAATTAGATCGATTAATTTAGCCCTTTACCTCTGTAACTCAAGGGCTATAGCAAACGGGCTGCACTTGTTCACACCTCCCTGGCTGACGCTTCCCAAAAAGATAGAACTATTAGTGCGATTAATTTAGTTCCTTTTAGTTACAGAGGTTAGTGGTCTACATTTCGGGCCTTAAAATAATTACTTACTATATACAAACTTCAAATCTTCTCAACTAACCATTTGACCCTCACAGGATTTGTAAAGTGGGAGCAAAGCCTGGGATAAAGCGGAGTTACCAGGCAATGGGCGACCTCCTCACACTGAGCCTGTGTCGGCATTTTTTTGTCCGATTCGTTTGATTGATGGCTAGATATGGGCCTTAGCGGACACTCCAAAAATCTTGCAAGGGCACATTAATGTCAGTTAAATTCCTTACTGCTTCCTGTTGATCTTGGATGAAGTCATTGAGCAAATGTAAACTTTTACATGAATTCAAAAAGTATCTGCGTCACGTGTTGAACCTCGAACACAAGATCCATATGTGCGGCTTTGCCTATTGGAAGCACAATTTTTTTTCTTTTCTTTTATGAAGTCTAAATGTACGGACACACAGTTTGAAGCAAGTGTAAGTTATAAGGAAAGGGAAAGCCAGATTGAGGGAGAGAGTATCCAATAATCACGCCGAAATCGAATAATTGCTAGTAAAATTCCCTGGGGGAAAAAAACGTGTGACGCCGCCTCTACACAAACCCCCCACTGAGCCGGAAGGATTGGAAGGGGAAATAAATGTAAATAAAGTTTTCTCGGGAGTTTAACAGCTGGGAACCACGAGGCAAAACCACATAGCAACACGTAATCTTTGTTATTGTTGTTGTTGTTGTTGGATGATGGAGTTATAATTCTGCATTTTCTGATTTTATATATATATATATATATACAGTATATATATATATATTATATATATGAACATTAATATATTTGCATATGTTTGTTCGTGTTAAGTGTGTGTGTGTGTTTTATTCATTAGAGAGCGCTCTTTAACCAGATACACATGGATGTCAACAATCTTAAACAGAAGTCCCTGCACATAATTATGACTTAATACACCGAAGAAGATCCGAATTCACTCCGGTTTACGGTACTCATAACCAAGATATACAGTACTAATAACAGGGAGAATATAGCCAGAGGAAGAATACAGTGGGATGAAAAAATACAATGGCCACTAGGAAGCACACCATAGGAAGACTCAGCTGGTTGGTTATAGGCTCACCTAACCTTGGCCAAAGTCGTGTGTTAACCCTTTCTGTGCCGTCGACGTCTTTCTTATATGATTTCAGCTACATTTAGACGATTTTATGCAGATTAAGATGGTTATATGGTAGATAAATGGATTCATTGAGATAGTCTGTAGCCTTCTAATTGATATATTTCAGCTAAATTTAGACGATATTAAGCAGATTAAGATGGTGTGGTATCTAAAAGTATTAATTGTGATAGTCTGTAGCCTTCTAATTGATAGACGTCCTTCCCAAGCTGAACAAAATCGTCAAATATATAGGAAACCCCAGCTGGTTATAGGCTCATATAACCTTGGCTATAGACGTTGTGTTTATGGTACTTCTTGTTCGTCAGGCCTCGTGTGCAATTTTCTTGACAAGGGGTCTCTAGGTCAAGGAGAGGGGGTGAAGGAGACAGGAGGGTAGGAGGGTGGGTGGGTGGGGAGGTGGTGGGGAGTTGGAGTAGGTGATTAAAATAGAGAGAAAGGAAGAAGGAGCGATGATGATGATAGAGGAAGGGAAGGGGGAAGAATGGGAGGGATAGGGGTATAGGTGGGAAGGAAGGGTTGAAGTGGATCATACAAAATAGCGAGAGAAAAGAAGGAGGGGAGATGATGATGGGAGAAGGGGAGGAGAGGTAAGAATGAGAGGAGGAAGGGGATGATTTGGGGGGTGTAGGAGGAAGGGATGAGCGAGTCATTAAAAGTGAGGAGGGGAAGGAAAGCAGGAAGGAAAAGAGGAGGGAGGGATTGGAGGGATGAGGGGAGGGAGGGATGGGGTAGGTGAGTGAAAGAACAGGGAAGGATTGGAAGGAGGAAGACAGAGATGAAGAGGAGAGTGCTAACTTGAGGAAGCAAGAACATGGAGGAAAACCATGTGATGCAATAAAGCGAAGTAAAAATATGTCATGTCACTAAATAAAAAAGAAAACAAAAATAAACAAAGAAGTTAAAAGGCAAAACCAACACACACACACACACACAAGGAAGCAAATATATAGCAACAGACGAGAATCTGAAAATAAAGATGAGTAGAGGAAAAGAATGTCCCAAATCAAATCCAAGCTAAAAAAAACTATGAAGGGAGACAAGGAAGTAGGTTACTAATAATGATGAGCTAGCCTATAGTCTATTCGCTTTAAGTAGGCGAGAAATCACGACCTTTATCCTCTGTAACTCTAAAAGGGCTAGAGCAAATTGGCTGTAAATTTCCACATCTATTCCTCGACTGACTCTTCGCAAATTGTAGAAATATTTGCTCGATTACGCCAGTCGTTTTTGAGTTATGAGAGGTTAGAAGTCATGATTTATCGCCTACTTACAGCGAATAGACTATAGGAGAATGGTGGTAAAGGCAATACAATACCCGAAAAACAAAACTAAGAAATATAACAATGAACAGACGAATTAAAGGGGAAACAATAAAATACCAGAACAAAAATAAGAAACAGAACAAACAGACGAATTAAAGGGGAAACAAAATACCAGAGAAAAACAAAAATAAGAAACAGAACAAGGAACAGGGATATTAAAGGGGAAACAATAACATATCAGAAAAAATAATAATAAGAAACAGAACAATGAACAGACGAATTAAAGGGGAAACAATACAATACCAGAAAAGCAAAAATAAGAAACAGAACAATGAACAGACGAATTAAAGGGGAAACAATACAATACCAGAAAAGCAAAAATACGAAACAGAACAATGAACAGACGAATTAAAGGGGAAACAATAAAATGCCAAACAAGAAAAGATATAAGAGAACAAGGAACCGACGAATTAAAGGGGAAATTATCATATTCAAATACCAGCTCTTTATTTATTTTTTCTGCCCTATGTGTAAAGAGACAAAAGGCACGTTGCCTGTATCGAGTGTCTCCCAAAAAATAGGAAATATTTTGGGGTATGTAGGGAGGATGGGAGTAAACATGGAAGGAAGGAAGGAAGGCTGAAAGAAATTTTAGAGCAAGTGTAAAGAATATTACGAATGCCAAAAATAGGATAAGGATAAAGTGGGATGGAATGAAGGATGATGTAGGGAGGATAATATAGGCCCTACAATATATATATATATAAATATCATTAGTCTATTCATTATCAGTAGGCCAGAAATCTTGATCCCTAACCACTGTACCATCATTTTAAAAGGGGCTAGAGCAAATGGGTTCTCAATTTACACACCTTTTCCCTGGTAAACTCACCCCAAATGGTAGAAATATTTGCTTGATTACTCTAGCCGTGTTTGAGTTTTAGAGGTTAGTGGAATGAACAAACTATAGTTAGTGGCAGAATGGATTAGAGGAGGGGAGGTAAGAGGGCTGAGACTGACTAGCGAGATAGCGAAGGTCGGAGGAGTGTTATACGAGACAACACTGGCAGGCTGATGGCACATAAGGAAGGAAGGAAGGATGATGTGGGGATATACGTATGGATGGAAGGAAGGAAGGAAGGAATGGAGGAAGGAAGGAAGGAAGGGAAGGAGGGAGGAAGACAGATGTGAGGATACAATATGTAAGGGAGGAAGGAAGGTAGGCAGGCAGGAACGAACGAAGGAAGGAAGGAAGGAAGGAAGGAAGGAAGGAAGGAAGGAAGGAAGGAAGGAAGGAACGAAGGAAGGAAGGAAGGAAGGAAGGAAGGAAGGAAGGTAGGTAGGTAGGTAGGTAGGTAGGTAGGTAGGTAGGCAGGCAGGCAGGCAGGCAGGCAGGCAGGCAGGCAGGAAGATGTGAGGATATACGTAAGAAAGAAAGGAAGGAAGAAGGCATGCTCAACTATTAAATAGGGTTTGTAGCAAAATAAGTTGTTTAACCCGTTCAGCATCTTATTAATCTTATTATGGTTACCATTAGACTCATGGGGGTAAATACGATCTCTCTAAACCCTCTGAATGGCATGCCTGTAGGCGTTCGTAACGTAAACAGTATAACATCGTATAACATCGTATAACATCGTATAACATCGTATAACTTTAGCCATAATAAAAGATAAAAAGGAGTCATCATAATATTGAAGAAGTTAATTATGAAAACTTAGCATTCTAATGTTGCAGAGACAGCAGATACGAATTTTCTTATTAATTATTGAGAAATCAGCTGCCCAAGGATTCCATTTACCGCCAGCTTACAACAAATGGACTATAAGGAGGCACACAATTTTGTTATACATAAGGGGGATTCATATAATAACTTGTGAGTTTCAGGCTATAAGGAAGTTGAAACTGTAGACATCAATATTTAACAGCATTAATGCGTTTTCGATCTATGGACATAATGTTAAAATGGATTTGATGTACTTAAGCGTGTACCGGTACTACAAACATATGTTTGCTCGTATTTCGGCTAAAGAATCGATGTCTAAAGCTTGAACTACCTTATAGCCAGAAACTCGCAAGTGGTCAATTTGCCACCAACTGAAAATATATCGACACGATAATATAAAATGTATAATAAAGGTAATATAATTTATCATCCCCTTCCCACAACATATGAAAGAACATACAAAATATA